>JAAAKL020002109.1:0-27536 GCA_010016065.2 Carybdea cf. marsupialis auct. non (Linnaeus, 1758)
ATTGTTTGTAGAAATGATTACGGTGAGCGATAGCAGAGGCGCAATGGGCATTGAACCATGGTGGGGAGTGTGGCTTTACCTTGAAACTACGACTGGGCACAAATGTGTCAATACCAACATTGAGCCACTCACTGAATTCAGCTGCAGCTTCAGATGCTGGCTTACAAAAAACTGAATCCCATGGAACATCCCCCAGAAACTGGCGAAAACCATCCCAGTCGGCCTTCCGGTAATTGGATGTCTTCTTAAGGAAAGGCCTATCAGTACCATTTGGAACACCAATCTTGACGTCAACATTGACAACAGCATGGTCGGAGGACCCAAGTGGAGGGAGACTTGAAACTGAACAAAGGTTTGGAACTGAGGTCAAAAAGAGATCCAGTAAAGAAGGTATGCCAGAGTTTGTATCTGGAAATCTTGTGGGGAAATCAACAACCTGAGGAAGATCATGAGACAAGGAAAAATTGTGGGTAATCTCACCTGCCTTGTCTGTCCGATTTGAGTGAGACAGCCAGGACTTGTGATGAGCGTTAAAATCACCAAAGACAAAGATATTAGCAGTTTCGTGGATTTCCAAGGCCTTGTCAATAGAGTCAGTTATTAATTCACCTTATTTATTCACCTTCTAAACAAAATTATGTTTAGTTTTTAAATTCGGGTATGAAGAAGTTGACAAGTACCTAAACACAGCTCGAAATAGCTTAAAGAAAAATCAACTTTTATATTTTAAAGATATTGAACGTATAGTTGGGTGAAAGAAGTCCCTTTTATTGCATTTACCTGGGTTTCTTTTATCAAGATAGCGTTTTTATTCCTAGGCATTTCTTGTAGATTTTGGGTGATTCTTCGTACGGGGTAGTTATGGCATCGTCATTGGAATATTTTGAAAAATGTTTTGGAAATACTGCTTAATAAATTTTAGGAAGATTTAGAATGTTTCAATTAGATTGAATAAGTTGTTTATGATGTATCAGGAAAAATATACGCCGCGGCTGTATCAGATCCTCAACTCGTAGTCAGAAAAGGGTAGAACATTGCGCATGAACTTAATTGACTCATATCATGCACCGAGTTATCACACCATTGTCACTGTTCTATTGGAGTGCAATTCGAATCTACAAACCTAACGTCATGAAATGTCTCTTGTCTGTACCATAATTCCCTAACATAATTATCGCATTGAGGAACTGCATTGCTCCCTTATATCGATAAACATCGTCTTGCCTTATCGCATGGAAGACCTGTATTCGGAGGGAAAGTGATGACGTCACAAATCAAATGTCTTAGAAATAGTACAATCTGACTACAGATATCAAAAGGCAAGGTTGGAATAGGCTGTTTCCCAAAGTAGCAGACCTGTTGTGTATATAGTGTTTAAACTAGAGGCGCTTGATTCTCGAAAATCTCTGGTCAAAACTCTGTTAATATTCCTTGGTTCCTTAATTTAGGAACCAGCATTAAATAATAGGGTTTTGTTAGAGAGATTCGAAACTTTGAAACCTGATATCTTCGTGTTGGGAAAGGGCATCACTCTTAATTTTGGCCATTGAAGTTTTTACTAATACGGTAACATGAAAATTCAGTTTCTTCCCCTTAATTCAAAAATGTTCAAAATCGTGACGTCACACTTTTCAACCGCATTGCTCCCGTTTATCGATAAATGTCGTATGGCTTTATCAGCGTATTAAAGACCTGTATTGTTCTGAGACGGACAATTTCAAAACTGTTTACTGCCAAAGTATTCAAAGCACTGCGTACACATTTCAAAAGCCTACCATGAGGCTCAGCATGGAATACATTTCTAGTTATTTCATGAAAGAGAAGATCTTCGGTTGATGTAGATCCTGTTTTGCTCCGAGCTGGGGATGTTTGAACTATGATAAGAATGGAATTTGACGTTATCAAATTCTTTTAGTGATGTCAAGACTCCAGTTTAAGTTCAGTATCTCAACAGGTGCTACGTAGACATTATGAAAAGGAACAGTAACACTAGAATTATATCACGGGTGATTAACTCAAGCAGGAAATATGCATCTTTACCTGTAATCTTAGTTTGATACGATATCTCATTAATCAATGCTTATACTGTGTAATGGCTCATGATTCCTACCGCAGACATCATGCCTACGGTAAACACTTGACCCTTTTGAACTGTTAGATGTTACCTTTTTAAACATGACAGAAAAAGAGTAATTATACTCCTTAGCCCTACAATATCATTAGAGGATAGAAAAACGGAAATAAACAACTAATAAAAATTAAGGAAATGATTATCTTTCTTTCACTAAACAATCCTTTTACATAATTCTTAGTTCTTTTCGAGACAATTGTATACAATAGGCTTTCAAAATTTGGTGGCATCGTCGATTTTGAGAGTAGCCTATCCCACAGCCAGAGTGAGCAATGTCCTGGGTAGAGAGCACATTTACTGGGGTGGTCTCCTGTTGCCTTCTCCAAGTGTTACACTATTACATCGGGCCAGGCAGGATTCAAACCAACAACCTCTGGCATGAGAATCCGATATCTTAACAACTAGACCACGACTGCTGTGGTGATGATTACAATGGTTATGATTAATGGAGGTAACTTGAATATAGAAAATCTGCAGTATTCGTACGGAATGATTCTAATGTAATGCTGTTTGACTCAAAATGGAGCGGGGAGGGGAGGGTGCAAAGTTTCATTTGATAACTTTCTTTTCCCGAATATTATATCGCAAATGGTGTGAAAATAAAACTGTAATAAAAGTAATGAAACTTGTAGAATTATAGCAAAGTAATGGAGACTCTGCAATGCTTTTATAACGCCAGAGACTATCGAAACATTTATATAGACAGAGATTCGCATAAGATAAATAGATGTTTGACAGAGTTTTAGCTAATCATAAAAATTAAAACTGGGTTTACTTTGTTTCAAAGCAAAGAAAGTTTTTGTCAAACGTATCCGATGGATGGCTACCTATCTCAAAGTATTCTGATAACGCGAGAAGGAGAACGAGTCAGGAAGTCTCTCCGAATAAATTAAAGAGAGGATTTCCTTACGTTGGACATATGCAAAACCGTCACTTAGCCATGCAGGAAGGAGCCCGGATACATGTTTTTGTGCTCTCACTATCATTATCACTAGCTACTGTTCTACTCTTATGGTTAACACATTTTGGCGGCCCTAAAATAAATTTATTCGTGCAGCGTTAATATCCCACCTTAACACCTGATGTAGTAGACGTCTTATGGGAACATTATTACCTAATGGATTGCAAGGATGTAGAAGGCAAAGTTGACGAGCTATAAGATAATACAAAGCTGTTTCCAATGTCTGAAAATCGTTAGACACATCAATCCACGAGGCAAATGGTATTATCAGTGATAGGCCATAGTAGAAACATTCTGTAGCTTCCTATGAGGACCCACATGGGATGATTGAGTTCAAATGAGAAGAAAATGATGATCAATTGAGGTGTACAGTTACAAATGAAAACCAGTTCAAGCAAAAGTGCCAAAAATAAGGGCAAAGACCTGATGAAAATACGGGGTACGCGGCTTTTCACAGAAGCGGTAAAGCAGGAGAAGCTCAAACCCCAATATTTTAATTTTTGTACCCTGATAATGTCCTGTGTCTTGAATTATAATATCCAATGTTACCATAGTATCATACGGCCACGCTACTAGACTTTTCTATAAATAGTAGATGTACCTAGAAAAATTATTCATTAATCTTAATGTTTCCTATTAAGCTAAAATATAACCCTCCCCTTCTCCTTTCTTTCATTATTGGTGCCTCAAAACTACCCCTTCGCAGCATTCTTAAATCAAACTATCAAGTCTATTGAGGTCACTCGTGTAAGAAATATCATGATATACGAGAAACAACTCCGTGCCAGTCAATGATGGAAAGAGAACTAATGTTTTCAAAGCATGCCAACCAAAGTAATAAAGAGGGCGAGGGTTTCTTGGGGAACTCGCCAAAGTGTTTTATAAGAGTGATCAGGAGATCTCGAAATTTATTTGAGGTCCTAGAAATATTGATAATGCTAGTAGTTCTTTCCATAAAGAAATTGCAAAAAAATGTTTTTATGGTCCAGTACTGTATAAATGGATAACTGCTAGGAGCAAAACATAGCGTTGGGAACACAACCCTTAACATATCTTAGAGATCAATTGTTGCGATTTTTCGTCTCTGCGCCTGCTAAATAGGTCCTTCTGAGTTCAGCAATTCTGAAATCAGACGTATTAATTTGTGTCACTGAAAGAAAAAGAAGAACGAAGGTAAATTATGCAAAAGGAAATTTATTTAGGGGCCAAGCAGCTTAAAGTACATTTGTTAGGAAAGACTATCCCCTATATGCCCTTTCGACTCCCGATTGTTCCTGTTCACTCCTTTTTATCAAAGTCCTTTCAAATGCCAAAGCATCTTTAATCTTCGGTTCTTTTGATAGAAGAGGGTGTGTAATGGAGAGAGACTTATTTCAATAACCGAATTATAAAAAGGGAGGTATTTAAAAGAGAAGGATGTATGACAGATGATATGAAAAGTACGTAGCCAACAAGGCAAATTCATGGACTCTTTAACAAGTCGTTTCTTCCTTAGAACAAACCAGAAATCTAGGTTACATCGATTCGAGTATCTTGGCGCCTTCGAAAGCTGTTTGGTTTCTTTGTCATACTTATTATATTTAGATTTAAATAGATCATGATGTTCTTTTAATTACTACCATTTTCCTCAAATGTCAATATTAGTAAACGCAGAATGTCTGTTTAATATAAAACAGGCGATTGAATTCTGCTCGTGTTTTCATATCATTGACGCCACAGCTTACATTGATCTCCCATTCTGTATCCGTCGGAGATCTTTCTTCACCTTCTGATACGATAACTGCTTTCATCAGAAGAAATCTCGACTATTTGTCGGCATTTTTTATCGCTTGGCACCACTAAGAAAAAAGAGAGTAAAATCCATCGATCAACCGACCAATAGTGATACGCTGCTGCCTTGGCAAATTTCGAGAGTTTTGATATGGGATAGCTTTGATAAAAGTCAATCAACAGCAAGAATTTTGTCGTCTGTAGTAGTTATAAACTCGATTCTATGATAGGAAGTCCAGATAAACTCATACACCTGCTGGACGTCCGCTAAGAAACTCACGAACTGCATGTGGTCATTGTGCTAAGATCCAAATTGAATCATAACAATAGGACTTTGTGTTTGTACCTATCGGTCATTTGCCTCTCTCGACATACTACATGACACAGTACAAGAAGTTGATCTTTCAGCGCTAAATAGGGGAATGTTATCTTATGAAGAGTCTTCTACACAGTAGATTGGTTAAATATACATCAGATAGTGTTAAAGGTCTCAGTTATTCAGAGATTAGAAAGCCGAAGCTCTAAATATAGAGATAAATGGTGATAATGTTACAGTATGCAAAGAAGATGTTACTGGCGCACAATGCAAATACTTTCATATAATCAAGCAGTGAATTTCTACTAAGGTAAGATGAGAATTTATTTCAGTTCGTATTTTATCTATGGTAAATAATTTAGGGCTCATGAGAAAAAGCCGTAGACATTTACATTTTGATGGCTTTTTAATCTCAGAGAAACTAAGCTTTTTACATGTCCTGAGTGTCTGTCTTTTCTTGCTCTTAAATTACATGTTGTTGCTTTGGCCTCAAGGAGCACTAGTTGCTTTTTAGTAGTTTTACAATATCTGAAAGAGGTATATCGATAAGGACTGGTAAGTGTCTTCTAAGAGCTGATATCAGGATGTATCTGTTTACGTTCAGTAATATATTCTGAGGTTTGAGGTACAGACTTTTAGATATTTTCAATCTTTGTAAGGGCTTTAAGTTTAAGTGTACGGGGGATACAGAAGTGGAAGAGAGGTTTATCGCAAACAATGAAACATTATTGACAGATGACCAAGTTTCCTTTGGTTTCTAAATCATAAAATGTTCAGCTTAAGACGACGAGCTATTATCTTGAAGAGATATACGACTGAAAGATTTAAGTACCATAAATGCCCACCTTTGTTAATCTGCGCTATACAGCTGTTGCTCGGAATCGAGGATTTTCATCTGTTTAGTTCGGGCGTCTGGTTGGCAAAGTGACTGCGCAAGGGAAACCCTAGCTGACATTTGATCTACTTAATATGTATGTAAAGTATTGCTATGTGATGAGTTCATTTTTCGATGTTAACTTTCAGCTGACTTTATCCCCATATAGTAGATAAATCACATAGTTATGGTTAACGATCTTGCTTAGACTATCAAATTCTTAGCACAACTGTCAATGTTCACCTAGGCGGTCTGCTGGGTCATTTTTAAATAATTTGGAAAGTTGTGGGTGTATACCTATGAGAGTAGATAGCGCAATTAAAAACTGTTAAGAGATTATATGACTCTATGTCCCATTTTACTTGCTGGACCGATCTGTCTCCCGGCAGTGCACGTGCTCCATAAGGCGTGCTAATCTTCACGATTATCAAAGACAGCAAATCGTAAATCAAGAATATTACTAAAATTAATTTTAATGGAATAGGACCCAAAACATCCTGTAATTATATAAAGGTTTTGGCATCTATATGTTAAGAAAAAAGCTCATGTAATTTTTACATGCTCTTGTTAAGTTTTAATTCATTCATTATGGCTAGAATATGTTAGCAACAGCTCCGTAAGTTTCTGCTTAATGATTTCTTGTTGTCGTGCTGATGTTGCTACTCATACGCAGTTTGCAACAGTTACCATTCATAATTAAAGGAGTTTGCCCTAATTTTAGTAGCATTACCAGATTGTTTTGCCAGCAAGCCCCCCTGTAAAGACACAGCAGCACCGCAAAGCTGCTGCCGGCGTCCCGATTCAAACAGGATATACTTCTTACAACTGAGTTAGTACAAGAAACAGCATCAAGCAACAATCCTTCATTCTGTCGTGAATAAGCTTAACTTTATTTCAAAGATTCCAGCCAAGGCATTGCATTATATTTGCTCTAAAACATGAGGACGACTTGCAGTCATGCCTGCTGATCTTCTGCGTTGTGTGATTCATAAAGTCAGACACTAATTATGATTTGAATAAGTACTCTTTATTAAACTACCTTCGTTAATATCAAACAGCTAGAAATTTAGGATTCCTCTAATATCTCATGAACGGCCCCCCGTTTCCTACAAACACATCTTTCTTGCGTAAAATTTCTCTCCACTCGTCTTTCATTGCAAAAAAATGTTCAGTTTGTAATCATTTGTCCACATTCCAGCGCCCTCATTGTGTGACATTGTCTCAGTTGCATTGCGGAATAAAGTCCTTGTAGAAAGAATCCATTCTTGCAGCACGTAACCCCCCTTCCTCCCCTCACCCCCAAAACATCAAAACATTTTAGCTAAAGTATTGCACTTTCAGCATCGATGTATTGTAGGGAGCCTTTCTAAACTGCCAGGACATTATATTAACATTTTGATTAGTTGCAGAGTAATTGGAGGAATTGCATTCAGGTCAAATTGTAGATACTTAGCCTAAATATGCTGCACATTATTGTTGTCTCTTAGCAAAGCAGTGACATTTGCTTCGACATTCTATATAAAATATATCTACATTAGAAAATTGGGTGAACATTTCCTTAAGAAGAATTTCATGACAACAAAGCTTGCCTTCAAAACCCGAGTACTGAATGCTAAGTAGCAAACACCAAGTTCCTCTTGGAGACATTTTAGATCTTTGCATTAGATTACAGTCTATGTTGGCGACAGTGTCGCCTCTTTTGTGATCGGATAGTATCTGCAGTTTCTTATCATTTGAAACACAAACAGCTGTTCTTTTTTGCTTTACTAAAAACTTTAATTGTTGGTGTTCATACGGCCTTGGCAATGAAAACTCAGCGGGCTTTTTGCTTTGAAATTAAACCTGTCACACGCCAACACTCAGATTTATTGTCTTACTTGAGACCGTTACTTTACGTTAAGATATATATTTACCCTGTGGTCAAAAACAATTTAGCGAATATGTCCATAAATTGGAAGGATACTACCTTGTCTGTTTCTACTGTACCGTAGATCATAATATACAGAGGGTCATTCAGTGGCATCACCCATGTTCTTTTGCACAATAATCCATATCCAGCAGGTTTACTCATCTGAGAGAATGAATGACCAAATCTCACATTTTGTTTGCTCATATTCACGCAATGAACCTCACAAACCTAAGGGAAGCTCCACATGATTACTGTTACTCAAGTCCTAAAAATGTCAGGAAATGCGTGACCACTTCGAGAAAGTCCTTAATTCATAAATACCTAATCACCAAGGGGTGTCACCGTTGTTCACCCTTAACATAACTAAAATGCTCCGCGTGAGGCGCCAAAAGCCTTGCAAAAGACTGCTATGGAGTTCACTAATGAAATTCACAAACAATGTCATGCATTTCTGTTGGTCTATAATTTAATCACGCATTTTTGTTAGCTACTGCAATCCTGCAAAGGGAAACGAGACGCCGATAGCAGGAGAATAAAAATAGCAAAATTTCCTGTTGCAGTGCTGGTAATAATTAGTAATGTTGTAATACAGCCATAAATTAAAAATAACTTTACAATTAGATGACTCATGGAATAATCCATTTACTTAGTGCATGTTACTTACATTATGTGTTTTGTGGGGAAAACGGCCTTCACGAGCTAATAGTTATCGACCTTGATAAACTCGTCTATCCAACAAAGATTTTTTCTAGGTCAGGTTAAAGCCAGAACCTCGATGACATTGATGCTTCAAAAGCGCAAGACAAGCTTATTATCGTACAGGAGCTAAGGCTTCCGGAATGTACTGGTAAAAGAAAGCCCCTGTGTAGTCTCTAGTCCTAAATGAACCTTTATGACCTTGAGCTGAATGGATGTATTCGAATTCACTTTCTAAGAGAAATTTATTAATAGAATTCATGACGTATCTTATGTTTGTGCAAGTTGCCGAAGGACAATCCCTCGTACACTAGAGATAGGCTGGGGGAGAGATACCATCATCCTAATTTTTTTTATGTAGTACATGTATATGTAAATTTTCTCTCTTTCAACACTGAATGACATTAACGCGTTTCGCAAATTTTTGAATGCTTAAGGATATTTTTTTCACATCTTGAGCTTAACATTGTACCTAAATATCAGCATGTCCCTCCTCCCGCTTTACCAATGTTCTGCATAATAAAAAAAAATTATTTTTGTAACTAGTATACATCCTTGGACATTGGTTCTTAAACCGGTGCTATTCACCTGTCCTTCGAGTGAGTGGACATTAAATTTCGTTAAGAACAGGTTATTGGTTATAATTTTTTTAAGAGTCCAGTTACAGACTGTTTAAAAGCTACTAATCTAGTACAATTAAAAACCAAAAAAACCCAGGAAAATAACAAGTACAGAGAAGAAGGGCTATTCCAATTTGTATATATTCAATGCATTAAGTTTCTGCTATTACATCCTGGTGTATCTTTCTCTTACATCAATTTTAACCGTACAAGGTCTCAAAAGTTGGATTCGTTAAAAAAATGTCAATAACATTTCTTTCTCAGCAACATTTGCCGCTCTCAGTTTCACGCGGTTGCGATCATCAAGCAAATATGCAAGTTTCTTCAGGTTACATTATTGAAGTTACACAGCTCCTCATGATAAAACAATCCAAATTTGACACCATTTGACACAAGCCCCGTTCTTTTAGTCAATAGGGAGCTCTGTCGGTCTTAATCATAGAGAATTTCTCTTATAAGCAAAGGCATTACGGCACCCTGTCACATAGATACGGCTTTGCGTTTTTCAAAACAGTGTATTATGTGCTACAGTAAATAGTCTTTGCTTTTAGGTCCCAAATGCATTTTGAAAGTTCAATTTCCACCTTCTGTTGCTTGTTGAAATATTTTATTATTATTAGTTTCGGTAACTCCTTTTAAATTTGTCCCCCGCAATACCGCTGTAGTATTTACTAGCCGCCTGAACTGTGGTCTGATAAACAACCCCTCATTGAGGCACTTATTTTCTACAGGCCAGCTTTCCTTTTCCCTGTAGTGGGAAAGATGCTTATCTTAAGGTGTGTCTTGTAATCTTTGTTTAGTCATTATTGTAGTGAGAATGTTTATGATGTTGTTGTTGCAGCAGTAGCCTACTTTATTGAGTTTATGTAGAAAATTGGGTGTTGAAGAGGATCTGAAGTGTTTGTTGATAAGTATGAGGAATGTGCAGATAACGTTAGCCTTATCAGTCTTACTGAAGGTGGGTAGAACCAAATGGTGTTTCGTTTTTGCCACCTTTTAAGGTGGTATTCCTTTTTGGTATTTAAGTCTCATGTAATAGACGTTCTTGTGTAAAGCTTGTTTTTAAAGTGATCAGTAAAAGCTTTTTCGTGTTGACAGAGTGTCGAAAGTCTTCTGTTCATGGAGATTGGGAGTTGTAAAATGGATAAGGGTGGGTGGTGAGAGGGAGAGTTAATGTATGGAGGTTCGTCATTAAATGTACTGTAACGGTTATGGCCTCCGATGGAGACGTCGAAGGTAGCGTCTAGGAAAATTGTTGATGTAATGTTTACGGTGTTTCTTATAATCAAACCAAGTTCTTGGAAGATATTTATGACCTCCTTCCTTTCTTGTTAGCCATCCTTCCTGAATTATTCCGTAAATCCGTCAGACTATAATCTCGATAGAGTCCTACGGAGTCCTTATTGAATAAGCCGCATAATTTAGTCAAAATAAATCTTCCAGCTAAATCACAAATTTCAGCCCTGTCAAAGGCGCACATCAAACGTTCTATTCCCTCTTTCTGGATCCAAGTGTTTTTCATATTTTCCTCTGCACCAATGCATTCAGCACACGTGCAGATGGTTATCCACCACCATGCTTTTAAAACATACACTCAACTTTCAAAACATAACTTTTTCGCTTTTCGTGGGCTCATCAGTGCAGAAAAAAGTGTTAGGACAGAATCCTAGCTATGCAACTAGCAAAGCTGCTACAAGACAGTTTAAAGAAATCATATGATACAATTCCAGATAACCAATTTACAGTGAGCAAAGCATAAAGCACATATACATGTATATTTACATGTTATTTTTTCATCGAAAGTAGTACCTACCTCTCAGGATCTCATATTTTGCTGGAAAGAAGAAATCGAAAGTAGTCCCAGCAAATTTGGGAGCAAGAGAGGAGAAGAGATTAAGAGACACTAGTAGTACTACTCGTTAAGTTCTTTAAATTTTAAACTCAAAATTGCATGAGCTCATATACAGGAAACTGAAACTGCAGTGTTGGTATTGTGACATAGGATTTGTTTAGGCACGTATCCCTTGACATCTTTGAAAACAAAAATCAAGTTATGAAACAAGGCAAACCAAAAGTTGCTGACCAAGAATTCTTTGTCTAATCAGTCGCGTATCCTTGGAAAATACTTGAACCAGCTTGATCACCAATTCTTTGTTAGCCAACAGAGCTCAAAAACGTTGCAGAAATTTCTGTATTCGTCGTCTTCAAACAAAGTTGTTGCAGGCTTTTGTTCTACATAAGTGTCACTGCAGTGGGACCGCAGTGAAGTATTTACAGCGTACCAGCTCTTTGTGGGTATTAAATAGATCTTTTTCGATTATTGAAGTTGAGTAGCTTCAGTGTATGAATGGCTGATGTAACATTAAAAGGCCAAATCGATAATTATCTTGGGAAGAAGCGTACTTTAGTTCTTGACGTATACCGAAATTACAAGTGCTCTTTTGGAGTTATATGTTCTTCTTTCTGTGAATCAGTTTCCGATTTGGATACCGAAACTCCTTACGGAAAGCGAGTGCTCCCTTTAAGACAGCCGCAATAAGAATTGCCACCTCTAATAACTTGGAGTCCCTACACGTTGAATTTAAACATCTACGCTGATGTTATGGTCATGCTAGCTCCCCAGGTCATAGACTATTTTAAACGGAGGTCGAAACTCATAAACTGTTGTCTGTCTTCTTAAAAATACAAAGTCATTAGGAATGACATCTAAGTAACCTATATAATTTACTGCGTCATATTTTGCTGATAATCTGTTCAGGATAATGAGTTTCAATTATAGATGATTTGGGGGATTCCTAGGGATGCAACTTATTCCTCTTTTGTCGCTTACAATTCTATACCATTGTTTCATCAATTTCATTTTATCTCGTATCATTTTAGGTGCAGGTATTGACTTCTATCGTTCTCTATGTTTGAGGTAGATTTGAGTACTGTGGGGAAGAGCCCCTGTAATTGAGTGTCTCGAAATATATGCCACAATCTAAATACAACCAACCTATGATATTTAATGTCTCAGGAATTTTTGAATGTATCTCCCTCCTATTATTATTATTATGCTAGGACATTATTCTTCCTTTGTATACAGTTTTATCTGCAGTTATCCTAGCATGCCATACATAAGTATTAAGTGTCACACATACTTACACACTAATACAAACATATTAAATCTTTTTTTGCTTTCACCTTTTCCCTATTATTTCTTGTTAACGATAGGCCGATTATTTTACTTATTTTACTAAATCTCATTATGCATGGCACAAACCTTTTTCAACTCTCCAAGAAAACCATGTCGACTTTTTAGTGATTATGGTAGATTTCAATTCAGGACAAAATCGTGTGGGATGAACAGTGACCAAATGTCCAAGCTGTAGAAACTGTCTTTAGTCAGTTTGTAGCTTTAGCAGCTTTTAAATTATACAATACTAATATTTAAAAAGTCCTAATAGTATAGCAATATACATAGTTGCCAAATCACCTAATAAAGTATTTTCAGGTGCTGGCAAGGTACAGTAGTAAGTTTGACTATTTGGTAATAGTATACTGTACATGCATGCTGAAGACAAGCTTGAATGTCCAACGGAGTTTGTTGACCAAAACATTTTTGATTCCTTGACTCTTTTGAGAAAATTGTCATCTTTGAAACAGTTTTGACTACCAGTTTTGTAATGTTTTCTTTCTGTTAAGGCTGATTCATGTTTTTACTCATATTAAATTTAAACACTAGGCTACGAATCATTTGGATTCAGAAATGTGTCCAGCTTAACCAAGTCTTTTTCGAATTATTTTCATGTTTTATTTTTGCTTTGTTTACTCTTGCCAGTTATACAAAATTTGTACGAAGATATATTTTACATGCAATAGAGTGAAAAACCAAATTCGAATGCAATTAACATGATTTGTAAAAAAGTTTATATAAAGTAGAGGGAATTTTAGGTTTTCATAATTATCAAATACTGGGATCGTTTTTATGAAATACTCGTAAACAGATTTTAAGAAAGAGTGGGCACGTCTAAAAAAGATTATCCAAGTTTTTTATGAAAGGTTAGGAGAGATATATAGCCGAAGGTGGATTGGGCACTACCGTGTCTGGGCATGGTTATTTGTCTAGCGAGGTGAAGGAGTGTAAGGTCACACGAACTGAAGTAAATAAACACATGTCTGGTACCACAAGCTTTGTAGTTAACGTTAAGTAAGAGTATCATATGTGATATCCAGAGAATCGTTTCGATGCACTCTCATCAGTCTGGTTCCGTGCCAAAGAACGATTAGTGATATGAAAAAGCCTGTTTATGCTACACAGACAACAAAGAAAGGGATCGATTTAAAAATAGTAGACCTATACTTTGTGATAAAATGTGCGCCAGAAACTAAAACGACCCCCAAAGAAAGCACAATTCTTTCTGGCGAAGGATTAGTGTTTTATGTACACTGCCTCTGGAACTTTCAAGTTCATGTCCTATCTGGACTTTATTAATATATTAACATGATCAGTGTTATAAGCCGAGCAACGTTCACGGTTTCTTAGTAAATGTATGACAATGCTTGAGGTAGAATTAGTCTGGCCTTTATTTCGTTTACATTCTGGCCTTGATTCTGGAGTTGACGAAAATAAAGGCGCACAATTTCTTCATGAACATTTAGATTGCAAATAGTTATAAAGTTTTATATTTGCCTACCTTTCGAGCAAAGTTAAATACGGCCTTTTCTAGTATTGAACAGATGTATCTCACACAATAACCCTCTCATTGTTCCTTATTTGTAATATCAGCTTTCAGGTGTTCAAAGTGGGATTGAGGTAAGTTTGCAGATAAAAGAGAATCCCTTTAAACATCAAGTTCTTCACCGGCAGTCTGCAAAAGGTTCTGTTCGATAAAGACAGGCAGACGTTGGCGCCGTGATCACAATAATTCCGTATAGGAGATTATTAATCGATTAGTTGAAGATAACTTTGACTCTGATACAGGGAAAGCACATCTTTATGAAAGGCTTTGGTCTTCGCTTTCTTGCGATGAAAAACACACTCTCTGTAGATGTGTTAACACCTCTGAATTTACCGCTTTCTATAAACTCGATCAAGATGTAGCGTCTGCCTAATCAGGTTTAGACAAAATTGATACCTGTATTTGCTCTGCTATCTCCATCAGGAAATATATCAACAGTTGCATAACACTCCTCATGTTTATTGTAACAGTTCTTCAGTCTCAATGTGCGAAAACGAGAATTTGTGTACTCCTTACAGTATTTGTTTATCTTTAGGTTTCAGATCTTGTCTTAATCAGCCGTTTTTTTATCCTGAGCACCTGCAAATCCTATCATTACACCGCGTATCTAGTACTGCGATTTGCAACCAATAGATGTCCGAAAAGCATGGTTGACAAGAGAGTTGTATTGCAAGGAGGAGTAGATTATGTACGCACTATACGGTAACCCATCGATTACTCTATGATACTCTTACTTTGCCTTAAAAAGTAGTTCGGAAACGTTTGTAGCTCATAGCTGTTAAGGTAGTGAGACCCGAGTGAAAGGGGAGGGATCACAAAGTTTTAAATATAGTCCTATGTTTAAGGTATTTAGTAGATTGACAATGTTATGTTCTTTGTTGACAAATATAGCATTAGCGTATTTACTCCAAGGGTGGAATGAAGAGGTTTTGAAAGCAAACATGCGATTTTTAGAGGCAGATTTTTGAATCCTATACTGTTGCATACGAAAATAGTGATGATAGACATAATATAGCTCTTTTTTACCCCCCTTTTAATTGCTTTTATAGTTTTTTTATTCGCGCGAGTTTCGAATTTGTAATTATTACAAGACGTCCAGGATAACAGTGTGTGTATGTATATGAAATTCGACAGAGGACCAATCCTTTAGTAATAAATTACATATTTTAGTGACACGTTAAATATTATTAAGTAAGCAGAATAAGTTTATATGTTGTTTGTATATTTTTCATAGTGTATAACGTAGCCAGTAAACAAAACACGACATAAAAAAAAGAAGAAACGAAACGTGCACTAGAAAATACGCTGAAAAGGGAAAATCAAGGCCACCACTGTTATATATGCTGTGTACTGTTTACACAGACAGTATCTACATTAGATAATATTTTATTAGGTTAAATACATCACTCAAACCCATTCCGGCACATGCACGCAAAACTCACACATTCTTCGTCAGTAGTAATCCTCTGTTAGCAATGGTCTAAGAGAAATAATTTTGTATTAATATAATTACCAGCTAATTAGAGCAAAGAGATGCAACACAATAAAATTTCATCAGAAAATCTCTTGCTTGCACTCATAGGCGTACCGCTCCATTTAAATGTTGGGGTCACAACGTGTTCTGCCCGAATTTTAGATATGTAATCTTCAGAAATAACTGAATATTGGTTATGCGTACACACATACATCACTCTTTTATGTCAAAATATGGGCGACCTTTTTGCGCAGATATTTTATTGTCGGAAATTTGGGAATAACAATGCCCTCACTCTTTAGTGTCCTTACATCCCGTACTTTTACATTTGTGTTTCCATGACACAATAAATAATAGCTAGTTAAAATACCTTCACTGTACATATAGCAAGTTATGTATCATGTTCCAGGGTCGTAGGAATGTAATAGAGGCAAAGCGTGTGAGAGGCTAAATTGATTATGAAGCAAAGGAAAGCCATCAGTCATCTCATTGCTACACATGACTAGAACTGTAGAGCAAACGAGGTAGGTTAAGATTGGTATCGCAGAAGATGACAGCAATTTATGGTCGCGAAAATAATTCCTGGGACCAGGTTCTCATTATACCTCACATTTCCTTCCGTATTAAATGGCAACTTAATTAGGATGAAGTTAAAGAAATTCTCACGTTAAGTTATTATTCGTGTCTAGACACTTCTCAAAAGTCTGCTTGCTCTAAGTCGCTTCAAACTGTTGGTGGAAATTACAATATCGTGTCTAGATTTGACACAACAAAGTGTTAGTGAAAATTCGACTCATAGTTCAGTTTATCCCTATTATACGCAGTTATCACTTTTGGGTTTACGTAAATCGTTTTACAAACCGACATTTTACGAAGGATGAATTAACTTCAAGTGATGTAGCAACTGTGGTACAGTAATAATGTGATGATAAATGGAAACTCTTTATCAGATATTTTTGTCGGAGCATTTCATCAGGCAATAAAGGAAACAACAGGTAAATTACAAATGGCACTGCGAGGCATTAACGATGCCTTAACTTTTATTTTATCATCTTCGGTCAGACTTCCTTACGTTATTCCTTTACGAAAACCCAGCATCCGTTGTGGGGTTGTGATTTTACATTTGATATCCCAGGAGTAAGACTTATTCTAATTTTCTGCTTCATTGCAAAAGCCAATTTTTGTCCAAATGTGACCTTTTGAGTGCTAAAACACAGCTAATCATCGACAATGTATAGATTTTCTAAAATCCCTTTTTTATATTTAATTGTGTGTGTAATTGTTAACAATCTTTTGATATTGAGCACATATTGTTTGAACAATTTTTATGCGGGACCGTGCAGATTTCTCATTTTCACTTGGGATTTACTAATGGAATCCCGGTATCACAGCAAAAGAATAAAAAAGTAAAATGTTAAGTGTAACCATAATTTCTAGTAAAACTCATAACGCTCAGTTTTTAACAGATTTTCCGCTCGAGTGTTTCACATGTCAAGTCGAAGGCAGTGCAACCCAAATGATGAACTATGACCCTACACCATGGAAGTCGTTTTTATTCGACTAATAAGCATGTTAAAGTTTTTAATTGATAAGGATATATATTAAATCCAAGTTAATGAATTATCTTCGTTTCCTTTGAATAATACCGTTTGGAGGCAGTGCACTGTGCTCCAATAGTGAAGATGTCACTATGTCTGCCAATCGTTCCTAATTAACGTAGACGTCATATCGTTGTTGTTGAAAATACGCATTTAAGAAAACTGATGTATAAAAGACGGAAATGTTGCACTACAAGAATCGATGGCTTTGATCAAATTGTGTGAGAGTCTAATTTAATGCAGTTGCTGCTAAAATTCAGGTTAATAATGTCAACCATTACGAGGTTATATCAGGACTACGAGGTTATGATGTCAATCTCATACGTTGTACTTGTGACTCGGTTATGTAATTCAGTTGTTGGCCGTTTGTATTGCTGTAAGGAGGTCGGTTGGGCTTTATTATGTCTACGGTAAATATATCAGAGTATATTGCAGATATTGACCAAACCATACATTTGATAGATTTATATATTCCTGAGCTCTGTGCGACTTTGCAAAATTTATCAGTTGCAAGAAACCAGAGCGTTTCCCATTCGGTGGCCACACTTGATCTGTTCCAATCACCATTCTTATAGCTGGTTGACAGTTGCCTGCGTCTTCCCGAGAGCGCCGAGAGGACATTCCACTTTCCATAGGGACAGTATGCATAAGACGAATTATTGAATACACCGATTCACAGTTGGAACGTTTCAATGTTACGGCTCCCTGTGTTTCCCTCCTAACCACGAAAATTTCGACCAAAACAAACTACGTTGGCGTTCTCAAGGTCTAGCTTTTGTTAACACTGCATCTTTTCGTCTTCGATTATCAGGGACTGTTATTGTTTTAAGAGACATTTTCGAGTTGTTTGATCCGTGCTGTGTTGACCTCGATTGATCATGGCTGATTTAGGAGAAATGTGCCTCGAAAAGTCCCATCTGTGTGTTGTTGAAGCGTTAAAGCCGTAGGCCTGCCTCACTGTGCAGAGGCAGTCAATCGATGACACTATGGAGTAAGCTTCCAACTACGGCGGTCTCCAGGCCTTTTCTTTTTCGTTGGGAAGAGGAATAGGCAATCAAGAGAACAAGATAATTCAATTCTATTAGTGAAGCCTAGGGGAAGAATGTATTATAGAGTGCACGAAGGCAATCAATGAGTGGCGATGTAAACTTTTGGTCTCGTTCATTGGAAATAGAGCGCTAGACATGTGCAGTGACACAAATTATGGATATCAGAAACTGTTTACATGAAAAGAATCGGGTTGTTAAGAGATGTGCACATAACTAGCCTCTTGGTCTGCATCCTCCATGAGATACATGTGTAGGCAAAATATGTCAGTAGGAGCCCACTAGGAGTATCTACCACCAAGTCAAAGAATTCCTCGTTTCTAGATTCATTTTTGGGCACATTTTTATTCTAGTCTTCTCGCGTCACAGAACAGGGTTCATTGAATGTTAGGCTACTAGAAATACCGATTCCATTTACATTGTGTTCGTGTGTGTGTGTGTTTAAGGGGAGGTATACTCTATAAAGGTAAAGAACCCCGGTATACATCCATCGGCATAGAGAAACAAGTTGAAAGAAGAACAAAAGTCCAGTTAGACTTATAAGGGTACTTTTCCAGATACCCCCACGGCCTCATTCAGAGACAGACACCTTTTCCACAGGGTTAGGGTTAGGGTTCGGGCTAGGGTTACGGTTACGTTTAGGTGATGGGGTTATTTATTTGTAGGTGCAGTTTTTAAGCAATAGTGGTGGGAGGTATCTGGAAAAGTACCGTTACAAGTAGTAAAGGAGAAAAAATGTGTGAAATATGTCGTCAGCAATGGCATACTCGCCATTTTAGGAGGCGCTTTTCAAGAACCAAAAACAACATCGAAAAATAGACAAGTTATTAACTGAGTTCGGGCTCACAACTGCGTCCTTTTTCTTTTCTTCGGCACTGATGTTCCTCACAACAGTCAGACTCAAGCTATTTTTTCAGCTTGTGTTTCCATTGGAACACGGGCTCATATCACAATGAAATAGTATTTCAAATATAATACAATACTGTATTATACGGTACTGTACAAGACTTTAAGAGCTGATGAAATGATTCTCAAAACTAAATGAATATCTTTAAACTAAGTTAGAAGTTTTACCAGAATGATACCGGGTATGTTACTCAAGGGCGTAATGGATGTTTTGGTCGAAATTTTGGGAAACACAGGGAGCCAAAAGATCTGAATGTTCTAACTGTGAATTGGTGTATTAATTCATTTTAATTAGCCTTTTTCTAGAAATGTGGTCAAAAAACTGAAGTTACCCGCTTCTTTCTGCCTCTGGGAAGGGTTTTAGGTACATCTGATTTTGACCTTTTGATGATCACCATATGGAATAGATCTGACCAGGGGCGGATCCAGCGTCTGAGTTGGGGGGCCCATTTGGAAAAAATGTAGGTACTCCCAGGCACTCAGCCAAGAATGTAGCAGAAAAGCCTATATGAAACTTTGAAATCTTAACATTTGGGGGGAATGGCCCCCCGGCCCCCCTTCTGGATCCGCGCCTGGATCTGACTCTATCATGTCAATCGATAGATAATGTTATTTCTTCTTAATAGCTGATTTTACTATTTTGAATAACTGTAAACAAGGGTTAAACGCCTAGTTACATTTCTCTAGATGTAGTGGGCCTAACTAATCATAACATAAATATCAGACTCCATGACTGACTGGGGAGGTAATACGTTATTAATAAGTCACGCTTTATGGTTAAATGTACGCACGTTGTTCTGGTAAATGAGACGAGGGTTTTGTAGAAATTAGCAGATATTGTTCAGTCTTTCCTTTGGGTTAAATCTCGGGTAGTTTGTCATTCTAATAGAATTCTTGTGGCTTTTCTCCAGGGTCTAAAAAGTCATTATACGGACTTTAGTCAAGTAAATCGTCTCTGACAATTATTTAGACAGTGTTATTTTATGTGAGCTGTGAGTTAAATGAGATTATGAAGAAAGAGATATTTTTATAAGTTACAAGTTGAAAGTGACTGATCATGATAAGTTTTAGGCCTACGATTTTAAAACTACAAAATTCAAAGTCTGTCTCTTATTTGCAAAGAGACAGTTTTGCACAATGAAAACGTTTCCAGGATTATCAGGAAACAGAAATTGTCAAAGATGTCCTTTATCTTTTTTACTTCTTTCTCTAATAGTTTCACCCTAATGTACTAACAATATAAGACAGATAACAGAGGTTTAGATTTAAAAGTAGGTGCAACCAGCAGGAATTTTAGGATCGCTCAGATCTAATTGAAATAGCGTAGCTTCTTTAAATTTAACATCGACCTAAGATATTTTGCACTAGTTGCCTTATAAACAAATTAGCTTTTTCTCGACCATCGATAAACTGGAGGTCTGTTGAAAGTTTTCGATAATTGATTGATTAATAATTGATCAAAACTTGTAGATGAATAATCCAAGATGTTGCTGTGCTTTTCTTGAAGTGCTGAAGTTCACAGTTGTGTTGTTTCTACTTCAAAATTAAAGAGGCACTAAATTGGTTTTGATCATTTTAACGTAAAAGTTGTGAACTATGGAATCCTAAATATAAATGAACTGATGGTTCTCATCCAAGGAGGGGTGTGTGTGTGTGTGTGTGTGTGTGTGTGTAGTTGGGGTGATGAACGATTCCAGCGCTGGGAAGCCAGCCTTGTCACACACGTGTCACGCTGAACATGCTTGAGGAACACGTAAAAGGTACAAGTTACCGTGGTCTACTCACCCACTTTCATTTTGATTGATGTTAATCATATTGGTATCTATAGAATTTGTTTGAAATCTGTAGCTGAAATAGAATTTTATTTGTATAAAATACATTAAAGTGTTCCTCTGCCGTTCTGGACTTACTCTTGTTTTATATCGATTATGTTTCAACGTAAGTCTTTGTATCTCTTTGATCTGGAATGGCTTAGTCATTGTAGGTTGCTCAGCCGATCGAACAGTTGAGCTCTTATACGTCGGTATCGACGAGACAATACCCACATCCATCCAATTGGTAGGACTAGCAAAAATTGAAAAATTTCAAAGCGAGTAGTCACCATGAGCTAGCACACGAACCTAAACGAGCAAAAAGGAAGCTAATGAGGTGAAGGAAAAATTTAAGTATAAATACTCTGTACCTGAGGAAGAGGAAGTTTTCCTTCTTCTATATAAACAATGACTATTATCTCTTAAACACAAAGGGAACGGATTCTGAAAATTTTACTCAAGCTTTACATCCTTATAGATTTAATTGCATATCAACAAATCTTTCTTTGTTGTACAACATTTCTATAGGATGTTCCCACAATAAAGAACTTTTTGTTTGCGTGTGAGGCGGAGTTGCCCCCCTCGTTCCTGTTGCCCTTTGGAAAAGGGGCTATATTTCTAACAAGACGTTGACTTTGATACTTCAGGTATAACCAAATGTCGGTATAAGAAGAAAAAGAAATATGAAGTCAAACAAGTGATCAAACAGTAAAGATCTGGAAGAGGGAATTAGGTACTGTGATAAGACTCATCTGACATCATCCTAATAATCAGTTGATTTAATAGGCGGCCTTTAACTGTATTCTTCAAAGAAAATGTGTTTAGTTTTGGAAGGTAGTACAGAAATTGAATTTGGCACCACCTATGCTCTCGATAGTGTCATTTTACATATATCTCTAGTTTCTACTACTGCTACTGTTACTATCAGCCTTCGTCCTTTAGACAGGGGTCTGCTACTCGGATTTTCCTGTTCCATCTCACTCTGTCCAATCCATCCAGTTCTTCAAGGCCTAGGTTCTGTCATTCTTGGATAACATTGTCTTTCCAGCTGGAATGCGTCTTCCTCTTGATCAGCTTCCAAGTACTCCTCTCTTAAATATTCCCCTTGACAAGACCCACTGCTTCACCTTGCATTACATGACGAAACATTCTATAGTTTCTGTTTACTTAAAATTCCCTATAAATATGTAAAGTGATTCCTACACAATGTTGAGAGAACAATCTTACTCCTACCCCGAGACTGAAGAAATACACGTCACTAATATTTTAGCATAATTAATTAACCATGCAATAGGCAAATACTAATCAACGGTGTTCATGTAAATCAGAAGAAATAGACACACGAATTACAAATTACATTCTCTTACGCTTTTGCTACACTTATTATCCTTTTACAATGGCGCTTAGTAATACAAATATTCAACAATAACTAGACCTAACAAGTGGTTGGGAATACTGGCACTGATGTAATATTTGCAAGGTTGAATTTCTCAGAATTTGTTCCTCGATTTTAAAGTACGTCAAAATGCAGTTGTAAGCCTTCCGCATATCCATTTAAAGTATTTTTAGTCTGCTATTCCCCAATAAGCAAATGATTCATTTGCCCTTTCCTCGGACATTCGCTCATGACCATTAAAAGTTCTATTATTAGGTCTGTTATCTGCAGAGTATTTAGTAGATAGAAAAGCAATCCAATCAATTAGCAAAACTAGAAAATGAAGGAGATAGGTGATTGATAGCAAAATTCAATCTGTACTCCCATTGATAAAAGATGGACTTATGACTGAACTTAGAAACGCAGTCTCGAAAGGTCTTGTGATATCATCGACTTAGTTTTTTGAAGAATCAATCCTAAGATCCATTAGCACCCAGTATACCCCTTCGATCTTTTACTCTGATTGCCGCCGGCTTGTAAGTGTCTTGGCATTGCTTTCAAACCTAGCCCCTTTGTATGCCTATTTTCGCAGCCACAAACTTCTAATCCGAAGACCAACTAACAGATGCATATTTACCAATGTCATTACTTTCAGATCTGACCAGATCATAATGAAACAATGACGATGTTTTAAATTAGAACTACTACTCCATATATTAAGATATTTCCGTTGGTAGCATACTTTTCCCATTCCTCTGCTGTCTTTTCAAACTTCTCTTATATATACAAAGTCAGTAGTCGTCAGAGATTTTACAGATTGTAATGAGTCTATGGAATACTCGTGTTGCATTTGAACATTTCAAGGTTACTCAAGTGTTTCAATTTAATATTTGTTTACCATCATAAACTAGGTCTGTTTAAAATTAATCAGTAGGCAGAACTGAGCAAATTATTTCCACAACGTGAGAAGAAAATTAGTGTAGGCATATTGCCGGAAATTCTAAGATTGCCTGATTTTCTTTAAAAGTAAACATTGAAAATGATTCTTACCGCAGACTACGATTGATGTAATTTTTAATTACTTTTATTAATGTATGTATAATGTTGACATGCAAAAATTATAACTATGCTGTGAAAGATACTAAAAGTGTTATAGTAAATACCGTGATGTGAAGACGTAGCCAATTTGGTATCAGCGCTTATCAGCCCTCAAACCCCAAATAGTATCTCCCAAGAATTGCTCCTGCCCTCGTATTAAACGTTTCCTGTATCAAAAGCCATCCTCTAGATCAATACTAACTGGCTTAGACTTCTTGTTATCCAACGGCGGATCAATCAGTGGCCGTCACTCATTCAGTTATTAATGATTTTTACTTACAGTGTATATGACTGCAGCAACCCTCTCCCCCCACTCCACTAGCTCCCCCACCCCATGACCACGCCATTGGCTGCTTTTGATAAGGTTGGACATGAAAAGCTTATCAAGGGATTCGCAACTTTGGTTTATGAGGAAATGCATTTATTTGTATTGAGAGAACTTTAGCCAGACGTCCACCACTCTTTGTCATAATGGCTGCCACTTACACTTTAAGGTAATACACTAAGGAATCTTCTAGAAATCCGTCTTACATTCTTTGCCCTTTAACGTCCACTTTTTAGCTTAAACAGTCATTTTCTGATATAACATAATTAGTCAAATTATATTGAGATGACATGGAATTTAAATAATTAGAGAGAGATGTTAATTGAATATAGAAAGTGCTAAATGCAGATGTATGAAGTTTTTGTAGCGAACTCATGAATTTATGCTTCAGATTAACCTTTCCAAAATTAAATTTTTAATGTTTTTTGCCGCATGCAGAAGTAACTTTATTCCCAAACTGGGTATCTCACATATTCGAAATGAAAGGTGTAGAAAAAGATACTGACATTAGGTGTAAGCACCATATCTCTGATGTCAGAAGAAGAGGCTACAAGATACGGAATGCTTTGCGTAGTTTTGTGTGATTTAGAACATTCAATCCAAACCCACCTCTTTTCGGTCAAAAATAAGTCAGCCCCTCCCCGGAATAATTGGCAAGTACTTATATGGAGGTACCCAATGTTTGACGTCAATATCAAGCTGGAAGAGTTTTGGAGACAAGCGTCTGTGCATTATGTGTCTTCCCCATAGACGTTCTACGTTGCCGTTCAACCCATCTATGTATCAAAATTCTATATATATTTACAACATATTTTCAACCGGTGCTGGCATCTCCATATTTTCTCTTGTACCTTTTCAAACTTTTGTACTTTAAATATTTTATCTTAAGAACATTTTGTAACTTTCAATAGACTTTGCACTGTGCCGGAAACCAGTCTCTCTCAATCTCCTCACAAAGTTCATTGTCTGTAAGAGCTTGGTGAAGAAATCACTCTTTAGTTAAATGTTGTGGATTCATCGTTATTATGGCGGATTTCAAAGCTATAGGAAAGGGATTATATTATATATCAAAATCATCACTTCGGACGTTTCCAAGACAGCATGTGATATTTTCTATACAAGTTGGGTAATGTTTTCGTTGAGGATCTTATGCATTTAGTGAATAAAGCTCCCGCAAGAAACACATGGAACATTTGGTTTTATCCTACCTAATTGCTTTCTGATCTCTCAAAGTAGCCCTTTTTGAATCACGAGAGCTTAAGCTCAAATAAACGGTAAACATAAAGAAGACCTAGACCAAAGAAAAATTTACAGTTAAAATTTATTAATGAATCAGAGAAGACTAAAACAGCAAAATTAGATAGTTGTTTAGCAATGCTGTTAGATTAGGATTACATCAAGGAAATAAATAATATGTGAGTATGATGAGTCATGAAAAAGTAATATTTACAGGTTTAGAAAAAAATAATTACAACTACAAAGACCTAAATTACATGGTTCGATTTATGTCAATGGTAAAAGCTTATTTGGAAATGGGAAAAAACTAGCTCTCAACAAATAATATTCTTACATTTTGAAACAATGAGAACTCTTCATGTTATGAGTTGCCAATGTGTGGAAGTAATTACAGCTTTCCCTATAACACAGATGAGGCAAAACACTTATTTTTCAAAATATTTCAAAATAGAAAAATATGTATGCAAAGTTAGTATCAGGACAAAACCACTTCCAGGATTGCATAGACCATCTGACACATGACTATGACAATAAGTTTACGTATTTTGAATAAAAATGGCCATGATCATAAAAAGAATGATGATGAGATAATGATGATGATGATGATGATGATGATGATGATGATAGTAAGATAGCAATGATAATGAGTATGGTGTTTCTGTTGATGATAAGGATGATGATGATGTTAATGAGCATAATCCGAACCATGATGATCATGATCATGATGACGGATAAAAGACTAACGACTGTGTTTGCGAAGAAAGCAATTGACTTCTTTTCGCTAAGATGCTGTCCTATTATGAAATGTTATTTGACGTTGATGCTACTAATATGGTTTCCTGTGGTATACTATAAGGTATTTAATCTGAAAATGCCATTACCTTCAAAAGGACATGGCATCAATAGTACAACAATGCCAAGTTGCATTACTATAAAAGACGTGCGAATCATACTAAACTACCTTAGTTACTTTTTCGTTGCTTCAGTTTCTTCTATGATGGTTCGTCAAATTTCATGCTAATATTTTTAGTTTTTTCGGCAAGAACTTCAAACATTTACTTTTGTAGTAGGTAATATGAGAGCATATCGCTCAAAAGGGATAGAATTGAAGGCACTAGATTAAGTTTTAGAGGTGGTTCTCGTATTGGCTTCAAATTTCACAGCTGCTACGTAATGTTCTCTATTGCAATCTCAGCTTGGCCTTCGAAAGTATTCCTTATTGCACCTAAAACCAGCTCATCTTGTAATAATATCGCCTTAAATAAGATCTGTCTTGCAGAGTTGCTTCCTTGATCCCCCTGCGACTCAAGCTGCGAGGCCGAGCTAATATTATTACGTAGGCTAAAGTCACTCACATCCAATTTCGAGAAAATAGGTAAGGGTTATGATAGGCCCCTTTTTTATTAGAATGAGCCTAATAACAGTTAATAAGAGTATTAAAGACCAAATTTCTATTTATCTGAATTTTTTCATTTGTTTGAAAGCAGAGCTGTATCAGTCGAAGTGATTTCCTGCTATAAACGAGTGATTTGTATAAATTCGGTCTTAGCCAAAACGTGATATCATTTTCATAAAAGTCGGCAAGTGATCCTGATTGATTTTCTTTATATACTTTTGGAACATCTCTTTGGCAGGTATATTTGTTAATTGTATCAAGGATCAAGGATATTTTCCATTTGCAGTAAGTACTTTTGAAGCACTATAAATAAAAGCATCAACTTGTACTGCTAGGTTATACCTTCAACTTAGTATTACCTATTTTATCTTAACTTTCATCGTCTAAAATGGTGGTATTATATCTGATGCAAACTTAAAGACGTAGCATTTTTTTACTTAAATATAACTTGATATAAAATCGTTTCAATTCTAACATGCAGCAGTCGATTAACTCATTTTGCTATGACCCTCTTGGTAAAGATATAACACAATGGTTTTCATAATTGTGGAGACAGCAGCCAAGGAAAACGTGGCAAGATGCATGTTTTACATAGTCATTACCTGTAAGTGGCACTACGATAACTTTGTCAATGGCATTTCAATAACCTAGCAAAGCTAGATTCTCGTCATAAACATTATTTTAGGAAATCGAGGAGTATTAAGGGGTTACCCAAGCATCACTTGATGCAACTAGCTGGCCGTCAGTTATCACTTTAGCTAATAAAGCCTCTGAAATCTTAAAAGAATAAATTCCGTGACCTCCCTCTTGATGTTAGGTCAAAGGTCGTCACAAGTTTGCAGCTATTGATCACCATTGTTTGCCCAAACTCATTTTGGTAATTTTTTGTTAACTGAAAAATACTTCCTTCGTGGATGCCCTTTATATTTATATACATATTTAAACTAACCTGTTGCACTGTTTCAGGAAATGGTTGCTTTTATCACAAGAGAGATCAAAGGATTTAAACCCGTCAGCGTCGATTGAAATAATACTTTTCTTTAGAACACATACATATAAATTATTTTACTTTTAGAAATGAGGTACTATTGATCAGGTTAAATTAGCAGTATTTTCCTGTGCTAATTTCCCGTCGGGTTACTTTAATGCCTACGACAGCGCCACTAAACAACAAGACTTAGATGCGGTGATTCATTTAGGCGATTACATTTATGAGTATGGCATGGGCGAGTATGTTACCGAAAATGCCGAGACTATTGAACGCATCCTGCCT
>JAAAKL020002110.1:0-27525 GCA_010016065.2 Carybdea cf. marsupialis auct. non (Linnaeus, 1758)
CAGTATCCTATTTAAGGAAATTGATGAGATACTGGAAAGAGTAAAAGAACTTTAATACATCGTCGCAATTCTTAATCTAATTAAACTCCTTCCTCTACCAAGTGATTAAAGTCGATAGATTAAGAGACGTGTGTATTTATTAAAGTCAATCGATTAAGAGAGATGCACATTTCTTAAAGTCCATAGATGAGAAGTTTGTAGGTATTATTAAAACTGCACAAAGGATTACACTCAGTACACACAGTGTAAGACAAAAGGCTTTGAAATAGAAAATGAATTTCGCTATATCGTGCAGTTTTATTATTCTATACCAACAACAAACTTTTCATCTATGGACTTCAAAAAATGGGCACATCTCTTTACCGATTGTTTTTAATACAAAGGCACTTCTCTTAATTGATTGTCTTTACTACATAGGTACATCTCTTAATTGATTGTCTTTAATACAAAGGCACATCTCTTAATTGATTGTCTTTACTACAAAGGCACATCTCTTAATTTATCGAGTTTAATCAAGTGGTAGAGGAAGGAGTTTAATTAACTTTTAGCCCTTGAAAATTTGACAAATATTCGATGTGTCACTTGTTAATCAAATACAACCTGTGTACAAATTTGATCGTTGTAATCAACTAAAGAATAACCAATTACTAACGTTGATAAGTTACACAAATTGTAATGACGCATTACTTGATGATTCAATGTATCTGCCTTAAAAAGGTTACATTCGAGTGTCATAATGGGAGATAAATGTTATGCATAGCTACTACACAACTTCGAATCGCTTCAACTCAAATTTCCCAGTTTTAGGCAATCTACTTTCTTTGCAGTGCGGAACATTATCTAAGTATCGGAAAGTACTCATCGGCTGAAGGCAGCCGTTAAACTTTACAAAGGGACAGTAAGCCATTTTTTTCATTTCGTTGTCGCAGCATTTTGATAAGGATATTCATAACCAAATGCATCATGCGTCTCACATTAAAATATGATATTATGCATACAGGTATCCCCAAAACAAGAACCTTAAAAAATAATAACTCCAAGATATTAACAACAATATGATCGTCTTTAATAATATATAACTATATATCTCTTTCTATATATGGATATATAAATATATATGTATATGTATAAGAAAATGATTATACGCTTACTTGCTGAAGAGCTGGTATGATCATCTGGACCCTCACATTCATTCCCAGACCAACTTGCATCAAGTTAGCATTTGTGTATCCAAACGTATCATGGAAGCAAAAATTCAGTTTCATCGTCTTTAGACTGTCTTCAATAAGCTTGGCCATTTTTATGCACTCTGTCATTGCTTTCTACAATGATTGAAAATGTTGCATGAGAAATCTTGTCTATTTGTACACTTAATAAGCAAGGTGTTCTTGGTTCCAGCTGCATCTTCTCTAAACCATTACATTTTCTTTGCTTGAAGAAGGTACTTCAACAAATATAGCACACGATATACGACAGGACTAATGTTTAATGTGCTATTATTGAAATTGTACGTAAAACCTATCCATAACAAATTCTATATTATCTTTCTCTACTAAGTGGATTAAACGTTAAATACTTTTATATAAATGTAAATATCATTGTTAAGTATTATTTACATGCGTGGGAAGCAATTTCGCGTACGTAGTTGAAAGTTGAAGGAATAGAACGACGCATGTCCAGGATCCTTTTAAGGACAGGAGCTCCAATTTCAGATTACGAATATTGCAAAAAGCAGTTATTTACTGAACATAAAGGAAGCGATGCATATGTACGTTTTCTTGAACTGTCTTTAAAGCAATGTTCAAAACCTGTTCACAATAAAAGAAACTCATATCTTTATAGTGTTGATAAAGACGAGCATCACAAGGATATGAAAGGGTTTATAAACACTTGACAATAACTTAAATATCACGAAAACTAGTCTTGTAGGGAGATAAAGAGAAGAAACTAGGGAAAACTCTGTTAAGTCCTACAACTCAGTTATCGATTACAATGTGCTTAAAATGTTAATAGGTCACCAGATTGTTGTTGGGCTCTGACCTTCTCTGCTTTTATCTTTTCCTCATTAGTAGATTCCCGTAAACGTAACTAGAAATGTTAACATTTATTTCTTACCTTGAGTGCTCCTCCTTTGGTTACACAACAGATTTCAAGATGTTCTTCGTAATTTATCTTTACCATAACTTGTAGATTCTTGTTGATGGATTTAGCGACAAGAACAGCTCTATCATCAGGCCAGTCAGCTTGATTGTAGATTGAGGGTTTCCTCAATTGTGGACAGCACTTCTTTAAGAGTTTTCTTTCCTCTTGATCTTTTGTATGTGAGTTAATGAAGTGACCTGAATTAGAATAGAATATCGAGTCATCTGATCTGATATTTTATTCAGAGATGTCATTTAAGACTAAAGAAAACTAGAGATATCCAAGAATCAATTCAATAGGTTTTAAAGGATGCAAAGTTGGTGAGACCTTCGATATTCGGTGTTCAAGGCTTTCTGTCTTGCTAGTTGATCAATAATAATCAGAGTGCGCATTGAAGGGAGTACTTATAGATTATAGTTGCTGCAGATAGTAAAGTGACATCAATGTGTACGAGATAAGTGTTTCAATTTGTAACTGCTACTGTGGGATGGAAAGACTTGTACAGTTTGCACTTATTAATATTAGATATGGAAAGATATTCAACACATCAACTCAAAGGTTTGTAGTCCAAAGTCAACAGCGGCTTCATATGTATCGAGGATCCTCTGATGTCCAACTTTTAAAAGATCATCATTACTGTTAAGTGTAACTGTCTTCATCTCGCGTGAAAACAGGGGGAATGCTGTCATCACATTGACACAAAAGGTATTTGTGAACGACGGTAGTAAAAAATCTTCCTGGAATCACCCCCAAATTTGAAGTGTGTTAATAACAAATTGACACATTTAATAATCTCCACTAATAGTTTTGTCTATTTCTGGTTCTTCTTAAAATCCTCATACCTGTTTACCTTAGCTGTTAGTCAATGTCATCAGATATGTATACAAAGACAGCAAATTATCATATTGACAAATTTCTCTTTCTACAGGGACTGCATATTGTTCCAACACCGTCCTTGAGAAACAATTATGTTTGAACGTCCTTTAAATTATACTTGTTTTCCAAGGCATTTACTTGAAAAATAATGCATTTTAATTCAGTAACATTAATATTTGACTTGTATAGATGAATTTATAGACATGTATAGATGTTACATTGGTGACAGTTTTCATGATTACTTGGACATTATAAAACTATACCTTTGGCAAGGAAATTTGCAGAACTTGATATATCATCTTCCACGCTTCTTTGAAAAGACATTCCCCTAAGCAATAACGAGGTCTTATACCAGACGTTTTGTTGCTCATATAAGTCATTCGTTTACATATTGTAATAATATATTTAGGCATTATAGTTAATCAATTTACTTACAGTTCAATGATTCTGCCACTGTTTGCATAATTTGATAAATCACTTTTCTTCCTTTGGATTTCAAAAATGGGCAGAATGGAAAGCCCTTGATGGAGCGGAAGATAGACACGACACTTGCATCGATCCACCACGTGTTCAGGCTGCAAGGTATAAAATTAGGCATCAGATGTTATTGACAAAAAATTATGTGGCTATGATAAAATTGATAGATAAGAGTCAACTATTTAATTAGCGTTAATTGTAGCAATATATCTAAAAACATTAGTCCTTTACAATCTTTATCAGCTTTACTCACAAAGTGAAGGATCTAGTTTTCTCCCTTAAGTCACATCCTCCAGAATTCCCAATCTTAAGCATGTAAATATTTAAATCAACACTGTAAAATTTTGACTTCAAATATAGACGGATATCGAATGAGGTCACTGTTGGTTTATTGGTCTTTGTATTTAATAACAGCAAAACTGAAATCAAATTATAATCTCACCGGTCGAATGAAGTAACACGAATGGCGTTCAGAGATTCTTGTACGTCCACTGGCTTGAAACGGCTTCCAATGTAGGTTGGGTGCAATTCTTTAACAGCTGACTGGTACGTATCAGCAAACGTAATAAAAGAATCTTCATCTGTTGCCACAAGTGCAGGTTTCGGAGTTTGATGCTCATTTGGGACGAGTGCTAATTGATAAAAATGGAGTATACATTGGTAAGCAATAAAATTGGAAAATACTTACGACAATATGTAGAAAATCTTCCCTCAATACTTCATTCACAATTATTTCAGAAATAAGTCATCATTATAAGAGCCAGAAATAAAATTGCAACAAAGACAAAAACTTAAAAGGGCACCAATTATCAGAATATTAAGATTACCTTGCAGTTTGCCATCGTCCAAGCAAAATCCAAACTTTGTCATAGCAGGTCCATCTAATATATGTGATATATTTCCTTTCAGGGTAGGTCTTCCGTCTCCGATACAACTTCCTGTGTCAGTAACGTTATGTGCTGGAAATGTGGGAATGGTGAAGTTGATACATAATTCCCTAGTAAGTACGTTGCGTGACATACTTCTCCACCTGTTGCAGGCATTTTCCATGCCAAAGAAGGGAAGCAGTCGACTGGTCAAAGAATCATCCCCTGGCCTCTGCACGATGAATACTGTGCTACACACGACTTTTGCTGTTATCAGGCAGTGTTGATATCGGTACTGGAACGCCAATTGTTGCCATATCGCCTTAGTATCTCTGATACGTCTCTCTCCATATGCTGTAACAGCAAATGTTGAAAGTGGATCAATGGAAGTGGCGACTCTCAGTTCCTTGTTCAGTAAACTGTGTGACAGGCTTGTCCATCTAAGGAAGGCATATTCGAGGCCAATATGAGGAAGCAGCTGATTGTTGACGTAACCACCCCCTTGCTTTTGCAAGACGAATACCGTGCTACACACGACTTCTGCTGTTATCAGGCAGTGTTGATAATGATACTGCAGGGGCGATTGTTGCCATATCGCCTTAGTATCTCTGATACTTCTATCTTCATATGCCGTAACAGCAAATGTTGAAGGTGGATCAAAGGAAGTGGCGACTCTCAGTTCCTTGTTCAGTAAGCTGTGTGACTGGCTTGTCCATCTATTGAAGGCATATTCGAGGCCAATATGAGGAAGCAGCTGATTGTTGACGTAACCACCCCTTTGGTTTTGCAAGACGAATACCGTGCTACACACGACTTCTGCTGTTGCCAGGCCGTGTTGATATTGGTACTGGAACGCCAATTGTTGGCATATCGCCTTAGTATCTCTGATACTTCTGTCTCCATATACCGTAGCAGCAAATGTTGAAAGTCGCTCAATGAAAAAGGCGACTCTCAGTTTCTTGATCAGTGAGCGGTGTGACTGGCTTGTCCATCTATTGAAGGCATATTCGAGGCCAATCTGAGGAAGAAGCTGATTGTTCATATAACCACCCTCTTGCTTTTGTAAGATGAATCCTGTGCTACACACGACTTCTGCTGTTATCAGGCAGTGTTGATATTGATACTGCACGGCCAATTGTTGGCAAAACGCCTTAGTATCTCTGATACTTCTGTCTCCATATGCCGTAACAGCAAGTGGTCGAATTGATGGAATGGTGAAGTCTATATGAAGGACTTCAAATGGGACTCTTATCCAATCAGTAAATATATTAAGCGTCTCAATATAACTGATTTGCTGCCATGAGGTCCATCTCCCTTGACTTTCTCGAGTGATATTTAAGCCACGAAGTACTTGCCTTGGATCGATTTCGCTATATCTAGCATCATGATAATTGTCTGGAAATCTTTTTGGATACGCAAGCAGGTGTTTTCCAAGGTTGAGTTGACAATTTCCGTGCAATATGTAAGGCTCGTCTATTAGAGAAGTCATAGCAGGATGTTTTTGGTTAGGCAGATTGACGATATAGTTGTCATTTGCTATCCCTATGAAATTATCGATACGGTGATCCTGACACTTGTGTACGTTTTTCGATATAGATCTCATTGTTTCTGTACTTTTCTTGACACTATTTCTGTCATGATGTCTTTTACTTGAAGCTGGCAAAGAGCTTTCATATGCTTCCTCTGTTTCATCCGCGCTGCTTCGTACGCAACAAAAAAGTCGTTGAAACATCACTTTGCATGATTTACTGTTCCCAACATTTCTGTCAGGTTTCTCTACTTTACTCCTCTCACTCTTCTTCTCATCTTTTCTCACCTTCTTTGAGTTTCTCTCCATTTTACGAATGTAATCCGTAAGCTGTAAACACGTCCATTCCTTAGCAGGTGATGGCGCATAATGGCAGGATAAAATGCTTCGAAGCTTTTAAAAATACAGATTGTGACGTCAAATTAGTAAATTCAGCGAGCTGAACGTTATGACGTCAGGATTGTGTGAGTGGCATTATTGTGTGTAAACTTTGTACTCCTTACGCCAAACGGTCAGCAAGGGGACGCTTCGGAGAGAAGTTAACTTCTTACTCTGTCTTGTTTTGGTAGCTTTTACCGTAATATTTCCATCTCCTGCAGCGATCTTGGTTTGAAATTTTAATGTGGAGTTCTCTAAAGAACTGATTTGTTTCGGGGATAGAAATAAAGTTAATCGAGGAGTGTGGTAGGCTACCGGCAAATTTCTTTTTGCCCTGTAAACTTTGCAATGAACCCATGCTTTCACTTAAACTTTAGTAATTTGCATTGAAAATGCAATGACTTGTAAAATTGTGATAAATGCATCTTATTTAACCAGAAACTGTCGTTAGTTCATGGAAAAGGCCATCATCAATTGCCCGAAACATTTAATTGTGAGGTGTTGACTAACGTTACATTAAAAGGGCTCATGGAATGCATTCAAATTGTTTCTTGATTTAGTTCTGAAAGATTTGCGATGCATGAGCAGGAGGGACTCTGAAGATATTACTGTAAGTTGATTTGTTTATGGTTGATATAAGAAGAAAACCCCGCAATTCCCAGCCAGATAGTATTTTTTTGTTGTTCTCAATTTTTCCATGTTGATGCTCTTTTATTCCTGTGTAAGTATTTGTTATTACTTGTTCTGTCTCTATTCCTCTAAGTTATCGTCAGGCTCAGAATTTAAGTTCAATGAAGTTAATGCTGTCCTTATATAATTAAATGGTTTTGCAGCAATGGAAAAATGTAGAATATTATATCGAGATGCAAATCAATTTTCGTTCAAAATGCATTTTAAGCAATAACCTGTCGATATTCATAGGCGTCATTGAAAAGTAAGCTACTGTAAAACCAGTCATTTGTAGCCTTCGATCCCACTTTCTAATGCTCCGCAGCGGACTATTGCCGGCCCTTAGAAGAGGTAATGGCAATTTTTTTGTACACCAGCACTGATTCTTTCCCACTCAAGTTTCGATTGAGCAAGGAAATCTCTGTAGATTAATTTCAAAGAGATGAAACTTGGTAGTTCAACCTCACGCCTACTTATTTTCCCAATTTGCTATCCTCCATCTTCTTGTTTACACCCGCTTTCTTTTGTACATTTACAATCTAAAAAAGTAAAATGTCACGTTTCTGAGCGCCAGTTATTCCAAGCAATAAAAATGTTTCATTCTGGTTGTTCACGGACATAAAGATCAAAAGAATAGGTGTAATTATAAATATATGAAACGTTACATAAAGAAAGACCGATTTACGTTCCCAATCCACTTAACGTAACGAGACGGTTTCCTCACCCCTCACCCTTACTGTACATACTCTTTGGATGCCCAGCAAACCAACCGAGTTCATTGAAGTGCTCAAAACTTTTCCACAGAGAGGCTGAAATATAATCCAAACGAGGTTTCACATGGTACGAACATGTCGGCAATCTAAACATCATTTGCGATCTTGCATGGACGAAGCATGGATCGCGGAGTTACACTCGATTTGTGGAAAGTCAGAAATACTCTACAGGAAACAGTTGGTAAATCATGCCCCGAAATCCTAGCGAAATTAGATAGTTTGCTTCATCTGTATGAAAGCAAGGTGAGTAAAAAAGGGTTAGCCTTACATTGTGCGAGGTGGCCGTAACTCGAGGTTGTGATCACGATCAGGTAGCTCGAGGTTGTGATCAAGAAAGGATATAAGATATTGTACAGCTTGATCTGTCGACATAAAATGTTAGTACTCTTAGACAAGCTCATAAGAACGTTTGGAGATTCTTTAGACTGTAAGTTCCCTATGAAAACATTTCTAATTTTGTTGCATTTTATTTACCCCCTCTGCCTCCCTCCCATTTTATTTGCTTGGAGCCCTGGTTTTACTGACGTGACACTTACTAAGTCATATAATATATAGCTTTATCTACATTTGTAGCATGAATCATACATACTGGTGGTCTGGTATCATGTTATATCATTCACTCACTGTTATGATAGATACTCTCTTGCAAACCTGTATATTTTGTTACTACAAGCTATTATTTCCATTTTTAGAAACATGATCTGATTCAGTTTGCTGATATATCTGATGCTTTAGTACCATTCTTGTCAGATGAACGAACTGTTGCAGCAGCTGCTTATCATATGAAGCCAGTGTTATACATGCTAGTAGCAAAGGAAGTGGAATATTTTGTAAAACATATGGATGAATCATCAGAAGATGCAGGAAAATTGTTGACTTTTACTTTCTGTCTCAGCTGCCTTGCTTTGAGATATAAGTGCTTACAAGTATATCTTAAGGACATTTTGAGTGCATCATTGCTTCAAAATACCTATCCTAACCAATCAGAGGAAAGATATTTAATGCTGTCAAGTATGCTATCCAATCTGATGGCCAGCAAAGATGGCATTTTTTCATCATTTATTCGGTGGGAGTCATTTGCCAGTTTCCTTGAAGAACAATCTACTGTTGTACACTTGAACTCATGGGTAGCTTTTCTTAGGGGGTATGGAATAAGTGACAGTTTTGGTTGGCTTCATAACTGTTGTACCAATAGCAACAAATGGACTATTAGTAGAGAGGAATTTGTAGATTGGAAAATGAGCAATATGATAACTGATGAATCAGGTGCTCCTCAGGTCGTTTACACCACTAGGGATGAAGAAGATATTTCTGATTCACACAAACTTTCATTCAACCAATTACTTACTGGAACTAATAAACCTGGTGGATTTGTTAATGTTTGTGGAGTGATTTTAGCAACTAAACACACACTTCAGGATGACAACCAAGATGATGTGAAGATGGTATACACAGACTCAACAAAGAGAAATTTAAGATCGCTTGCACTTGCTATCTTGTGTAAGAGTCCAGTTATGATTGAAGGAGATATCGGAAGTGGAAAAACATTTTTAGTAGAACAGCTTGCTCATATGATTGGGCACAGGAAAGCCCCAGACATTGTGAAATTGCAACTAGGATCCCAGACAGACAGTAAGGTAAGATTTTGGAAATGTAAGTATATAACTGAGTTTTAATTGAAGCTAAAAGTTTATGACAAAATTACTCTTTTCTCTTGGTTTATAAGGGTGGGACAGAATTCGTTACAGATGATGATAGGTAATTAGAGATATATGTAAAAAGACATAGGAAAAGGGAAAGAAAGTACTATGAGAGGTTAGGTAAGGATATGTGCTGAGACATAAAGAATGGGAATCTTCCAGAAGTAGACACCCTCAGACTGAAGAAAACTCATATACAACTTCACATCTCATTGAGTTCTTTCATGTCAAGTGCCCTGCTGCATTCAGTTAATGAAGTGTCACTTGCAAGGAAGAGAGCTATGTGTTATAACAGCCTCATAAGATAGTAAATAAGGTTCATGTCATGTTGAATTATTGTACTGCCATTTTAATTTTCTTTGTGGATATGAGTTTATAAAATTTATGAAGATTTTCATCTATGGTCTACACTGAAAAGTAAGGCTGTTATCAGTAGCTATCAGCAAGTTTATCATCACAGCTAAATTTCCTGCTTAAAACTTGTAACTGCTTTTTGTCAAGCTCTCACTAGTGTCAAGAAATGACTTTTGTAACTTTTTTTAGGAATGCTTGCACATTACTTATTTATAAGAATTTAGCGCCAATTTCACTTTCTATTTATGGTTTTCCCAGTACGTTTGTGGTACATTACATAAGCACTTGGCCTTAATCTTTCTAAGATATGAAAGGGAAAATTTGGGAATAAACTGTTGAGATTTCTTATATGAAGTGACAACAATGGATGTTGTTTCATGATGTTGCATTTGCATGCTGGATGGGTGTTAAGGTATACTGGAATGTACAGTAGCAGAACAAGTTTGTATGACTGATGTGTGTAAAATTGCAGATCTCCCACTCTGTCATAAAATCATAAAACATCATAAAAATTAAATTTTTTTGAAATTTTGTCATAGAATATAAAATTAGTCAAATTTCACAAAATGTCATAAATTTCATAAAACAGATCACTAGAGTGGGTTTTGAACCTTAGATATATTCGTATGTTTGCATCAAACACTTTAAATAGGAAGACTTCACCAAGCCCTGGAAGAATACACCAGTTCCCTATCAAAAGTCTTGGTTAAAACGTGTTGCTATACCCAGAATGTCAGGGACTAATATCTTGTAAGACTTCTACAGCTGTAAGGGTCTGTGAGCCTTTGAAACTGAATGCAAGAAAGAAATCTGGCAGATCAAATATCACAAGGTAAATGCAGTGGACTGCAGTGATGGAAAATATCAAGTGTTCAGTCAAAGTAACAGTTCATCCAAAGAAAAGGAGACTGGAACCTTACATAAAGAACTAGATAGAGCCATTACAAGAGTTAAGGAATAAGAATGCAAAGTCCTTAGATTTGATGGTCTGCCAAAGTCTGGCATAAAATACTATACAAACTTGTTGAAGCCAGCCTTAAGGCTGATTAGTGTAAACCATTGATGATGGAAATTATATAGAGTTTATATTTCTATGGTTTATACATGTTTTTTGATGGATTTAGACCACTAAAACACTGAACGGTGGTGGGTGGCTATGGATTGTTTGCCTGAAAAAATATGAATATTTCTAACTTAGGAATTATAGGAGTGCCCCAAAACTATGAGTTTTAACATAACATAACATTTTAGCGCACTTGGGTCCTGCAGCCCCCTCAGCTCTTTTAACCATGCCCCTATAACTATTTGGGTAAATGGTAGGAACATAGTTCATATGCTTCACAACCAGTGTTATTTGAAGATCATTTAATGACCAAGCAACAAAGTGTACCTGGTCTGCCGAAATATTAGCCATTTCTGCTTATGCCTGATTCCAGTAATCCAGTTCCCTGTTAAATACCAAGCTTGCTATAAAGTAAAAGTCCTTGAGGAGTGGGTCTTTTGCTTTTTGCTTAAAAATCAGCTCTTTAATTGTGCCAAAGGGGAGTATTTAATCTTTTCAGGGGAGAACCATAAGACCTTGAGAATGACTATTAGAATGATTTTCACATAGATGTTGCATTATGAAGTTTGTGTTTCATCATTTCTTGTAGACCCTTCTTGGAACTTATGTTTGCACCAAGATGCCTGGTGAGTTTCGCTGGCAAGAGGGTGTCCTTACCCAAGCTGTCAAGCATGGTAGTTGGATACTCTTGGAAGATATTGACTCAGCACCTCTAGATGTACTCTCACTTCTTGTGCCTTTAATTGAAACAAACTGTTTAATTGTCCCTGGACATGGAAGTTTCAATGTCAAGTCTGATCAATTCCAAATATTTGCAACAAGAAGGTAGGTAACTTTTCTTTTAGTTTTAATGCTGTGCATTTCCCATTACAGGGGCTAGGGAATGTGACTGGAGCATAGGGCATTTTGAGACGAGGTGCCCTTTTGGACATTGACAATGGTCCTTTGGTGATTTGAACCCTAGCCCTCTTGACCCTCTTCATCTTAAGGCAAGGAATGTATCCACTAGATCATGGTGTTAAGTACGGTAACTCAATGATATAATCTGTGTGTATATCTGCATATACATAGAAAGGAGGAGGCACTAAAAGATGGGATTTGGAAATTCACTGTGTTGAGTTTCATGTATTCGCAATCATCTGGCAAATTTATAAGTCACTTTACACCCCACATATTTAAGTAATGCCAGGAAACTTACAAACAATGAAATGATTTACATGACAACATTTGGACACATATTCCTTTCTTTTGTTCAAAAGTGATGCTTTATCTGCTTTCAATATCAACAGCTTCTGAAGCATTGCTTTTGAACAAAAGAAATGAATTAGTGTCCAAATGTTGTCATGTAAATTGTTTCATTGTTTGTAACTTCATTGGTAACACGTTAAAAGGATAAAAAACAAAAAAGATCTTGGTACAATACCATGCAGAGGGAGTTGGCAGATAAACAGGGAATGTCAGAGGGTATTTACTTCTCTCATGTTTAGTCCATGGGGGCAAAAGAGTTCAGTTTATTGCTAAAACAATTCCTTTTGACATAGGCTTGTTTCATTATGTGTGCTGTTTATATGAATAAACTGCCAATATGAATATTTTTTTCATTCGTATAGTCAATTGAAGAAATATGTTTGTTGAGGTGTGGTTGGGGCACTTGTTGGCTTAGTGGAAAATCCTTATTCTTAACAAATTGCAGGCCTCCCACTCAGTCATAAAATCACAAAACATCATAAAAAATTGAATTTTTAAAATTTTGTCACAGAATGCCAAAAAATTGGTCAAGTGTAATAAATGTTTGCATGAAAAAAATTGTAGACCTGCCACAAAAAGGCTGTAATCCTGAGTTTTTATGATTTTGTTGACAATTTTCATGGTATTTAATGGCACCCTTTTATTTTGGGTACCAATTTTTGCTTTCTGAAATTGATTTTGCCCCAGATATGGCCCTGGTTTTACCAGTATCTGTCAGGTTAATATTTCAAATGACCAATGAATAACATAAATTGTGTCATAAAATGTCATAATCGTAATTGAAAAAAAGGAACTAAGTGTACTAAAAATCCAGCCAAAAAAATATAAATTCATAAATAAATTTATTAGATTTGGAGTGGGAGACTTGAAAGTGTCTGTGTGCAGATTTTTAATTATTTTCTTGGAATCTAAATGTTATGCATGAGCTGCTAACCTGCTGTATGCCACAGGTGCAATATTAAAGTAGATAAACTACAAGTTTGCTTTTGCAATGAAGAGGTCTAGCATAAATGCTGAAGGTTCTACTTGTGTTTTTGTTGCTAAAAGCTTCTTTTGCCATGTGGCAGATAGCACATACATGGGATCTGTACAAATCTGCCCATTTTCTTGGGAACAAAATGTTGAAGTGCTTCTCATATGGGTAAGCAGAAGTACTGATCCATGCATTGGCAGCCTCATGGATGTATAAAGTTATGTAGCAGCCTTTTATGCCCTGCTCTGAATTCTACTCTTGGACAAAGTTATTTAAAACAGCTCTGCTACGATTTTGTGTAAGCCCAGTGCTTCCTTGAATTTTATATCCCTATGTCATTTTTGAAGTATAGAAAGAGTGCCAAAATTTCTTGTCATTACACATGGAAGTGGTGTCATGTAAGAACATTTAAAAAATTATTACTGTTGCTACTCACCACTCTTTCCTTCTTCTGTTTCCCTTCTTCTCTGTACTGTATCTGTATGGAGAGAATATTTGCAATTCACAACAGTTTTCTTTCATGGTGTTGCGTCAATTCTTGCTCTCTTATTTCCTGGGGTTATTTTTTGATATACTTCCTCCTCCTATTTTACCTTTAATGTACCATGTGACAGTTACATTTTGAAGAAAATATTTAATCACTATGTCCCCAATTACCCTATCTTGCTGTGGCTGATTGCAATGTTGACCAAGTTTCTCATGTTACCTGCTAGACATGTTTGTAACTTGCTTGCTCTACCCACAATATTTTTGTTACTTACTGTAGCAAGATTTTGCAAGAGCCTAAAGTTCTTTAGTTTCCCGATAATTTTACTTAGATAAGTAGGAAGGTGTTTATAATACATAAACATTTGCTAAATGTTGCTGGTACTGACAAACGATTTCAAGCATATTGAATTGCTTTCTTAACATTCACTAAGATTTCATAATCTATTATTTAAGAAAACAATGACACATCATTGTCAACAGGTTAGATTTAGTCACTGCCCCCAATAACCCACTAAGTGTCCACTACTGATTGCCTACTAACCTTGTAGCTGATGATAATATTTGTTGATTGCAACTTCTTCCACAGCTTTCATGTGGAAGGGTCATGTCACAAGTGGTATGCAATGTGCCAGTCTACTGGTATAAGCATTCAATATCATACCTTTTAAACCATGTTGACAGGCTGTATATGCTACTTACATTGGATGGGATCAAACGTAGTATTCTCCACAGGGAGGCCTTTGCTTCCATTGAGCTCGGTCTGAGGTTTTACTATGTATTCCACTATCTGCTGTACTATCATGTGTTATAATGTATTGCCCATAATTCCCCATTTTCCATACACCATTTGGTAATCACTATTGGTTAGATTATTGGCATGTTATTGCTTTACGAATAGAATCACAAGGAAGAAGAAGAAACAGTTGTACAAAAGTATAAAAATAATGGAGCAACTGTTGTACAAAGCTATGAGAATGCTCCAATATCTGTTGTTGCCATAATTGAAATCTCTTTCAGTCGAATGTATTGGGGGCTTTTGTATAATGTTATCTTTAATATCTTTTTGTCAGATCTGGAACCAGTAAGTTGGCAGCCCATTCTTTTCACTCACGTATCGAAGACCTCTTTACTAAGGTTGTTATAGAAACACCAACCAGAGAGGAACTTACCCAGGTACAGTATGAAATAAGTGCTAGTAATACATGTAGAAGAAGAAACAGATGCAGGCCTCACTTTTGCCACAAATGTGGCAGCTACTGAGCAAGAGGAGGATTGTCTGTGTGCCTCCAACAGACAATTTTCCTCTATATACTTAACAACTTATATAGTTTGGAATACGACCAGCTTCAAGTAGAGGTAGACTGCAAAAGTTGAAGGAGCAGTTATAACACTTAGCTGACGGAAGTAAAAGTGTGATATTTTTAGGTGCCTAGTAATTTTCATTTTCAACAGTTAAACTTATATTGACAGAGTTTGTATTTTTATGACTAAATATGTGCCTTTGGTGAATCGTAGTTACTAGATTAGAGCTTCCTGCCAGGGGAATTTTTTCAGCAAGAGGGAGTACCCAAAACTTGAGGCTTAAACTATTATGTGTACATATACATTCTCACCAAGTAATAGTGCACATATGGATTTTAGCTGTATATGTTTTTATCCAAATTTCTCAATTTCTCTCTCAGAAAGCTGCATCAACAGAGTAAGGAGCCTGTATAATCATTGCAGCAAAGAAGTGCCATTAATTTAAGTTAAAAGTAGTAATCAAGTAGTCACTCATAAACTTATTCTCTTGTTGATTTTGTAGATTGTGTCGCAGAGGTTCCAAAACTTGCGCACTGTCGCACCCAAGTTGGTGGACATTTACAGCATGCTCTCGTATGATCCAGTGCTGCAACCACTTGAAGATACGGTCATGTCCCGCTCAGTCAAGGAAAAGCGTTTGTATAGTACTCGAGATTTCATGAAATGGTGTTCCAGGATAACCCTTAGAGTAAAGGGAAGCATCACATCAATAATGGATGATGTTTTCCCGGAAGCTGTGTTCTGCTTTTGTTCACCATTAGCAGATGAAGAAGCACGGTTGATGATTGCCCAGGCCATCGGAGCCAAAATGAACATCAATAAAGAGGCAGTGAAGTACTACATAACTTGCCATAAACCGGTTATTGAGCAAGACGAGGGTAGTTTCACAGTTGGGAGGGTTTCATTAAGAAGAGATTGGACAGCTCTAGCTCCCGAGGATTTCCAACTTCTCTCAAATTATGCATACACCAAGCACTCTTTGATTTTGCTAGAACAGCTGGCCACTTGTGTTGCTCATAATGAGCCCGTTTTACTTGTTGGAGAAACCGGTTGTGGGAAGACGGCAACTATTCAGTACTTGGCGGCACAGTGTGGGAGACCCCTAACCGTTGTCAATATGAGTCAACAAAGCGATGTTGCTGATTTACTTGGGGGTTTTAAGCCCGTGAGCACAAAACAACTTGTTGAGCCAGTTCGCAAGAAGTTTGAAGAGCTGTTTATCAGCACTTTCTCTCGTAAACAGAATGTGAAGTTTCTTGGGCATATTCAGCAAGCTTTTATCAAGGGACAGTGGGAAGTCCTCCTAACTTTAATGAAACATTGTATCAATTCTGCTGCAAAGCGCAAGAATGAAGGTACGTTATCCCCACACAGTGTAACATTGTTTTTCGTTTACCAAAGCTGTCTTGAAAATCTGCCAATATTTGATATGATATAGACATGATGGAGTGACAATAAACGTTGTCCTTGATCCACATTACCAACATTATTCCAAGGTCGTGCCTTGGAAGATCATACATTTCAGTGTTTGCAGTTTGGTCGTAGGTTACGAAGTTGTGAGGACCATTCATTTGACGTAAGGGCGTATGTTCCAAAGTGGCAAGTTTTAAAGTTGTAAGCCTCAAGATTGCATATCGAAGGTCTTCAACCCAATAGTCACTGATGACTGGATCCTAAGTTTCAGATGTTGAGTTGCTAGTAATGAGTTCCAGTTTTATCAAATGTAGAGTCCTAAGTTGAAATTTTTTAGCATGTCACCATTTTTTCAGCTTTAAAGCCTCTTTTATTTTTGTAGTGCCAACACTCGAGTTTACAATCTTACGTTCCATGGGGTGCTGCCGTATCGGTGCCAGTAGTGTTTTCAGTTTAGGATCCAGCAGCCAAATATCGGATTGCAAGTTAGAAGAGACACTAGTGAAAAGTGAAAAGGTCACCACCGGGATTCTATACAAAATATCAGATTTCAAGACGGGCGTAGTATTGAAGGGGAACTACTCAATCTCAAAGCCATATTTGTCTGTTATGGTTACTATTATCTTTGCTGATCAACCTATTACAGTGGCACAAAGTTGGGAAGTACTGTGAAGTTGATCGATATTGATTTTCTTGGGTGAATGATCAAATTTTGTATAATGGTGCGTACGAGATAGACTACATATTTAAAGAAGTATGGGTACAGGACTACGTTTAACAGGGAAAGGATCTTCAATTCTCTGCAGTTTTGAAAAAGACGGGACAGTAACACTCAGACTTCGATGAATTAATACCGACAAGTATAGTGTGCACATTTTTAGAAGTGGTTAAAAAGTACAGTCAGTCTTAGAGTGCGACAAAGCTAGTTTAATTTATGATTTTGCAACAAGGATAAAGTAAGAGCGTTATGGTTAAGGTAATTTTCGACTTGTTCCTAAATCTCTTTATTTTCGTAGCATTTCCTTTCCTCGTTGCTCTTACATACCAAGCGAATTGGAGCAGGTGTGAGTCTGATTAGGTTAAATCATTGCATTTGTCAATCTCTTCTCTACTCAATCATTTCAATGAGCGAATTTAGCGCTAACTTTTTACTAAGTTTTAATAGTTCACCTTTATCATGCTGATGTTTGAATGATTATATTCTCAATATATCTACATTCTTTCTTTAGAGGAGAATAATCCACAGTGGCGCGAGCTCCGTCTTGAGGTGGATGACCTGAAGAAGCGGCTACTGTCAGAGAAAGGCCTTGTCTTTGCCTTTATAGAAGGCGCTTTGATAAAAGCGATGCGAGATGGAGGCTGGATTCTCCTTGATGAGGTCAACTTGGCAGCATCGGAAACACTTGAGTGTTTGAGTTCCGTTTTGGAAAGCAAAGAAGGATCTGTTTTGCTAACCGAGAGAGGGTACGCTAACCTGTTATCACAGTCCTTCATATCCACTATATATAATATTCTGTCTCACAACTTGAAATTGATTTTTTGGTCAGTTAAAGTAACCATGACAGTCAATGAAGATGTGCGATTTAAATTATGTGTGACTTTAGTGTAGGTGGCAAGTTGTAACCAGTCATTGTATTTACGTGAGCTAAGATAATTGTTTTGGTCTGAATTTATTACAATTTCATTCAATGTAGGAATAATTATTGTTTCTTCGCAGCATCCAGGATCGGAAGACGAATCTAAGTTATCGTTTGCCGCTTTCTACACAAATGTAATGCTGTGCATGTCAGCAACGTATAATCATAGTCATTTGTTCATCATGTCGGTATTTGTGTGTTGTTTGTGTAGGTAGTTTTTTGAGTACAATTTCGTACAATTGAGCACTAAGATAACTTTACTCAACTGAGAAATATCGTTTTATTCTGTTACATTTTAGGGACATAGAGCCAATCGTTCGTCATCCAAACTTTCGCTTGTTCGCTTGCATGAATCCAGCAACAGACATCGGCAAGAAAGATCTTCCATCGGGAATTAGAAACAGGTGTGTGACGATATTAGCTACGTTTCATTTTTTGATATTGAAAACATAAGGTTCTGGTCACTAGCTTTGTTCCTGTCCGTTGAGTTTTTGGCCGTTTTATGCGGGTTAGCGTCAGCAAGACATTGAAGGAACAGACATAAGTATGTTCAAATCTAGGCAAACGCCGATGTTGAGAACCTAAAAAAAATGAAATGACTGCGAATTGAAGAGTTTTCAAATAAACTCTTGAACCTTAGTAATTTCTTTAATTTTTTACTAAGGAATTTAAGGTTTAAGATTTTATTTTTATTGTTTATGTGACGTAAGTGCTTTGTTTTTTAAACAGTATTGTGTTGAGGACTAGGGAACCGTCAAAGCTCTGACTTTAGAACCGAAAATGAAATAATAAGTTTGCGGAAACCATATAATATAGGTGCTTCCTCAGTTAGTAACCCATTTTCAAAACAATGATACTTTTTGGGGTCACAAAAGTGCCTTGATTATGACTTATGTGGTGAGTCGTACATAGGTTGAGTCCTGTAATGTGTACGCGTAGTGTGAAAACTAGTCCGATGTATATCAGTTACCTTTCCACAAGAATGTACAGGAAGGAATATACTAAATGTAAATGAAACTTTCGATTGTTGTTATTAAAGATGACCTTTTGGTAGGACGTCTTCCGTTTGAAGTTGAGCAAGCCATGCAGTAATGTCGATATGTTATTATTTGTTTAACAATGACGTCTCTGGAACCAAATATTTGTTTCTTCGCCAGGTTTACGGAAGTGTATGTCGACGAAATGAACAACATGGATGATTTGAAAATGCTCGTGGCCCATTACCTAAAAGATGTTGACATCACGTCACCACTCGTTGATGGAATAGTCAAGTAAGTGATGCAATTTTAAGCCAGAGATTTAAAAATATTTCAATCGGAGCTATTTTGTAAACTATCTGGTCATGAACAAGTTTAATGGATATCTTCGGCCGTTTAAATTTCATTTTACTGCAAAAAAGATAATCAGCATTTAATTGTATATTTATGTTAACTATTCTTGATGAAAGTGTTACCTCTATTTATTAGAATTGATGAAAGGGACCTTGCAGCAACCGTCTTTAGTTCCTGGGTACGTATGCCTCGGGGGTTTGTTTTCTTATTGATTTTACTGTGCGCCACACTTGATATCACTAGAATTTTACTAAAGGAAACATATCCCTGAGACTCTTCAGAAATCGACATAATGAGGTAGAGCCACATAGGGTGGTTGAAGCGCACTGTTGATTTCTCTCGCCAGATTTCATTTTTTTTTTTTAAAAATTAAGATAATTTTATTTTTTTAATACTTTTCGTAGAGTTTCCTTTCAAAGTTTGGCAGTTAATGAATTGGAATCTGTGTGAGGAACTAAGTTGTGGTAGCAAGTCCTTAATAAATTGTGAGAGGTTTTCAGTTTCATTGTTTCATAGCGATGTTTCACGTTCTTTCGCCAGATTCTACAAAGCTGTGCAAGTTGAGTCCCAGCAGAGACTTGTAGATGGAACTGGACATAAGCCTCACTACAGGTTTGTAAACAAGTTATAGTTTCTTTCAAAGACGCTAAAGTAGATATATAAATATTGGCTGAAGTATGTAATATACATTGATATTCAAATAAAGCAATGTTAGTGAAACCAGAGTGGCGAGCGTCATCTCAATTTAGTTTAATAATAATAATTCAATAGTAAGTTATTTTTTCTGCCACACATTACATATCTTTTACAAAATTTTTTAAGGCAGCCTCAAGGTTTGTAATCGTAGCCAAACGTCCAGAAAACGATGTGCATCATACTATGCTATTCTTTAAAGTGCGGTGTACATCATACTATGGATGTGGATGCAGCTTCCGCCCAACGTAACTTGCAAGCTTTGAGTGGATCGTTGATTGGGGGATACATTGGGCTGCACGCGTTTTTCTGTAAATCGGATGTACCCTGCTCTTTCATGGTCCACTCAGAGAGTGTCACGAACTCAAGTCTTTATCAGCATAATTCATCAGTGGCCTCTTAAAATTTATCTGTGATTTCCATCTTTGTAATCTCCAAAACTCCGCGGAGTTAATCTTGCCGTCATCAATAACAAGGTAGTTCTTACGCAATTCAGATGCAATTTTTTTCCTAGTATGGACATACTACTAAAAGATACCCATGGTTCATATGTCAACGTTACCTTTCAGTTTAGTCCATATTACAATGATATGAACCGTTGATATTCAGAATAGTAGACCCAATCGACAAAAACAAAACCACTTCGTTCGAATTGTGGTGCTTTCGGCGCCTACTGATAATAAGCTGGACCAACGAGAAGACTAACGAACTTGTCCTGAATAAAATCGGAAATGTTGAAAGACTTCTGGTAACCATTGCTAAAAGGATATGTCCTTAGGAAAGATGACATCTGTAAAGATCTGCTTATTTGGTCCGTTTATGGTAATAGGCGTAGAGGAAGACCTAAGAGAAGGTTCAGCGACGATGTCTGCGATTATGTTGGTGGACGACGTTTTACCCATCTACACCGCTTGGCACAGGACAGATACTCATGGAGGGGCACGGCTAGAACTATCCGTTTAAAGAAGAAGACACAAGTGGGTCGAATCTCTCGGAAATGGAATTTAGTATACTACTCATAGATTAAAAGTCCTATATTGTGTTAGATGTTGCGTAAAATGATTTCATTTGATGATTTTTTGCGATGCTAATGGACGATTAACCGAATGATTTATGGAGAACCTATGAGCTTCTAGCCTGCTAGTTTAGTGGTCTGATGTTCGAAATATGAGAACGTTAGTCAAAGGTGCGATCAACAGGGCGTTGGGAAGGAAAGGCGTAAAGAAAGAAGGAGTGGCAAAAGAAAAGAAGAAAAACCCGAAGTAATGGAGGAAGGAAGAAAGGTTGAATGTCTAGCACCATGGATCATCGACTGGAAAAAGATTGGCGGAAGATTTGAGGCTATCTAGAGTTGACCCCCTCTTACAAGAAGTAACATTTCACCATTGCCAAACTAGATTGTACTGATACTAGGATCAGGTACCCGCGCTTCTCTGCAATACAATTTTATAGAGTTAAAGAAGTAAACTCTTTAATCCGCATGTAGAATGATAACTGAAGTATGCAATTAAACATTACAATTTGTTTACTGATTTTTCAATTCAATGTTCTTTGTGTTCCATTTCCCACAAAATGTACATTTTACTTTTTCGTTATGCCTCTTGTTTAATATCTTTCTTTTCCACTGAGACCCACTCTTCAGCCACCATAGCCTATCGGTCCCACGGTCCCCCTCTGGTGCTTAGGCCACAAAACATTTACCTCAGCTCTTTACCAGCCCTTTCCGCTTATTCAATACACTAGCCACTATCAGACATCAATATGTTGTAAGGGTGGATGAAGATTCCTTGATTAATAGAGATCCTGATGTGTACAGTTAGAGAAAACACGCGCAACTACTATCAATAACTATCCCATTGTGATACTTGTCTTTTTTCTTCTTTAATAGCTTACGAACATTATGCAGAGCATTGGAATTTGCTTCGTCGAACAAACAAGTAAACCATCTGAGAGCCGTCTTCGAGGTACTGTCATTGGAAAGTTTCGATTGTTGTGAACGTTTGATTTCTTATAATCGTCAACATTTCTACCGAAAACTTCCCTTTCTTCTCTGCATCTGATTTTACTGTTCATATCTTATTTGCTCTAAAAATTTATTTCTTTGTATGAAAAAAAATTTTTTAGCGTTTTTGTTTGATACGTTAAATATTTACAATAGTCAAGACAGGGAATTGGCAGATTTAAACTAATTCAGTTATCAGAGTTATAGATAAAGGAACCTGTTATTTTGTTGTAGTCGTTGCCATTCGACTGACAACTTTCTTTACCTTTTCTCCGTCTGACTTTTCTATTCTTGTCTTACCTTCTTCAGAATTATATTTCTCAGTAAGAACGAATAATTTTTTTTGTTAAAGTTTTTGTCTGATCATTTAAATATTAATGTAATAGAATATTTTTAATATACCCTTTTCATTCATTTCCCTGTTGAGAAGTTGCTTCATATGTTAGTTACGGCTCATTCAGTGTTCGTTCATTTATCCCGTTCATTTGTATTCGTTTTTTGTGTCCTTTCTTAATCTCTTCTTGCCACTTTCACCCTTTGATCGTTCGCGCATGGAATCTGTAAACCCGTTCACTCCTTCCATTCTCTTTCTTTCTTCTTTATTTGTGTTTTTCTTCTGTCGTTCTTTCTTTCTTTCGTTCTTTCTTTCTTTCTTCCTTTCTTTCTTTCTTTCTTTCTTTCTTTCTTCCTTTCTTTCTTTCTTTCTTTCTTTCTTCCTTTCTTTCTTTCTTTCTTTCTTTCTTTCTTTCTTTCTTTCTTCCTTCCTTCCTTCCTTTCTTTCTTTCTTTCTTTCTTTGTTTCTTACTTCGTTCCTTCCTTCGTTCCTCCTTCGTTCCTTCCTTTCTGCCCTCTTCCCTTCTGCCCTCTTCCCTTTCTTTCTTCCTTCCATTCTACCCGTCTTCCTTTCTTTCTTCCTTCTTCCTTTCTTCCTTTCTACCCTTCTTCCTTTCCTTCTTTCTACCCTTCTTCCTTTCTTCCCTTCTACCCTTCTTACTTTATTTCGTACTTCGTTGTTCTCCATTTTATTCGCCACTCTTTTTTCAGGCCATGTTGACTGCCCCGTTGACTGTAACTTTATATATTTCGCATATTTCGGACTTCTTTCTCTAGGGTATGTGTATGAGTTTTTTGACGCAGCTTCACCAAAGTGGACACATAATAGTCGAATCGTTGATAAAGGATCATATTCTTGGTCATCGTTCCAATACTGCATCTATCCTGTCACAGCCGATTCCTTGTCCTGGAGACGGTGCCAAGTTTAGAAAGGTTGGAAATCATTGGATTACAAAAGGGACCAATGAGCCGTACAGTGACCCGAAATATATCATAACTCAGGCTGTCAAAGCTAATCTGAACATATTGGCTAGGGTGGTTTCGGGCAGGTACGCATTTTTTATTTCACTCTGAGTTCAAGTATACTTAAAATGTGTAATCACAGACACAACACAGCGAAGCAAATCCATTCCAGTACATCGCAAGGAAGTGGTTGTGCAATCATGAAGAAACTTGAAGTCACGTTCTCTTTTTACAGCTTACCGTCGAATGCCAACAGTAGTGTTAAGGTTACAAAGTTACAGGGGTCCTATTCCTCTAAGTCGTCCTTCTGCTTTCCTTGATGGCCAGGAATCGGACAATTTGTAATTATTGTGGAAAATGAATACTTTTGGTTTGCTTTTCATGTGTATCATCTTGTTTCTTTGGATTGCAGCTGCCATTTGCAATACAACTGAGTTACGTTGTTCAGTGTTATTCGCGGATTTCAAAGCATGTCAATCAGCCTAGATCGTATTTTAGGTTGATATCAGGGCTTACAGCAGTTCAATTCCATGTTATGAGAAAGTAATGTGATAGATTTGTGTGGAAAGTACTATATGGAATTATATTGAAAACCGGAAATGTGCTGGAATCTTTCGGGGCTATTGGCCGCTGAAAGTGAATGGTTACCCTATTACATGTACGGATGACAGGAACGTGTGATACTTACGCGATTTCAGTTTATCGCGGAAATTCGAAAACGTGGGTACAATTATTTAGTATCGTGACGGTAATACACTGTATATGATGTTGGGGGTAATGCTATCTATCATGTCCCGAAAACTTTATATTTTATTTTATTTTACTTTTTGCAGGAAATGCCCCGTTTTACTTCAAGGGGAAACATCTGTTGGTAAAACCAGTATGATCCAGTACTTGGCGAAGTTGTCAGGCAATCACTGTGTCAGAATCAACAATCATGAGCATACTGACATTCAAGAGTACATTGGATGTTACGCTGCAGATAATCAAGGAAAACTCGTTTTTAGAGAAGGTAGAATTGTCATGTACTATCATTTTTAGGCGCGATGTTAAGTTTACTTGATTGACCTAGTGTTCCGAAGTATTGACTCAGGAAAATAGTATACCTTCGATGATGACGCAAGAAACATAGAGGCTAAGAATATATTTTTGAGTATTGCACAGGGTCATTATAGCGATCGTAAGGTTTGGCATTGCCTTAAGGTGGCAAACGTTGCTCGAAGTATAAACCTTTATATGTATTTATACCTCTTTCATAGAAGGGGATTTCTCTGCCACGTAATATTATGTTAATTACATATCGTTATCACCGTGTAACCGGGAAATCGGTATGTTGTGTCTGGTACAAGAGTTAGCACAGTGTAACTGGCTTTATTTTGTCGTGGGACATGTGTTTCTTAGCTTTGTCACCCCGTCGTTAAATCTGACTGATGATCTTGAGTAAGATAAAGAAAGTAAGATAAAGTAAGTTTCTTTTATTTTACCTTTGCACAATGCAAAACCGCTCTAACAAAAACAATGGTTTCGGCCAACTCCCTGGAAATAAGCACAACAGGAAAGATGTTGAGTAATGAGTAATTAACATTTACGTCTGTTATGGTCTCATCACCACCATATGCCGTTGGTCAGCATCAGGTTGACTCAATATGTACTTATCCATTGATCTCTAAAAAGACTGGATCGAGCTTCCCATTGTTTCCAACTACTAAAAAGTGTAGTCACGAGTACAGGCCCCCATTAGTTAAAATAGCGCGGGAAAGCCCGCCATGATGTGTAACATTGTTTATAAGTTTTGTGTGATGGGGACTGAAATGGCGTCCAACGACTGACCTCACTTTTAGACGGAAGATGCTCGATCCTTTTTTTAGAGATAAGGAGCCTCGCGCATCAATTTCCTTCATACTTTCAAGATGTTGGACTGTGGAAGTAGAAGTCCAACTTTCCAACTTTACTTATTAAATACATAGTTCATGTTATGTATGTCTCGGTCCTAAATGAGGTTCCGGATGGTGTTAGTGTTAAACACAATCTTAAACATTATTTTTTCGCCATGTAAAGCCGTTCTAACTGTTCATTCTTTTGTCCTTTTAATTCTGAAACGAAATGTTAGATTTCTCCCAGTCATTTAATGGTGATGCTGTCGACAGCATACAGCCTTGAAATAATACTCTATGCCTCCGATGTTCTGTTCAAACGATGTTGTGCTGTCGTGCTGCTGCAGACCGATTTACTTTCCTTGTGGATGTGGACTGAGTGGAGGCTTATAGAGCGTAGAGTCGCAAACGTGTTAAAATTGTGACGCGAGTATCAGATGATATTACCCTTGTTGACAGGGTTGATCCTTGTATTTGATTGCTACTTTTTTTAAAGGCAATTTCTGTATCATGAAAGCAGTGTTTAATATACCCTTGCTACTCTTTATTGCAGGTGTGCTAATTGATGCTATGAGGAAAGGATACTGGATTATTCTCGATGAGCTGAATCTTGCCCCTAGTGATGTTCTAGAAGCATTAAATAGGGTAGGTATATCAGACGTTAACGGTATTCATCACAATGAAGCACTTGATGAGAAAGGGAACAATAATTTTAGGGTATCCCTAAAAGAGATTTGTAGCGAATAAGAGTAAGTTACCTACGTTATGCTTTTTAATGAAAGGCAGACTCCTTATTGGTGAAGAACCAGCTTATCGATGAGCTGACAAGCGCATCTACTTAAGCGATGATTTGAGATCTATGCAGATAAGATATACGTAAAAATCAACTGAAATCTACGATAATTGTAGATTTTGTCTTCGTTTTTGTAACTTTTTTTAACGAGTTAGTCAGTGGTATAGAACTTTAAAGTGGCTTTAGGTAACGGATTCGTATAGCTTAACGTTATCGCCAGTCACTGGTCATAGCAATCGTCTAGACTGAAGGTAGGACAATTTCGCGTAGAATTTATAGGAAATGTAAGTATAAGAACACGCCGCAAATAGTATCTTCATTAGTTGCACCTTTTTCGATCTCTCATGTTATTGAAAAGCACGTTACTAGTTAACAGCTGACAAATTTCTTTGTTTTGATATGTTTAAGTTACCGAGCGGCAATATGAAACGAAGAGCACGCTTTTGCTAATACCCTAAAAAGATAGTCATTTTTGCAGAGTCACCTTTTGGGGATGTAGAGTTAGTTCTGCAAAACGACTTGCTAAGAATTTCGATGCCGTATCACCCTTGCTCAAGATAGCTAGATATGTTGTGCGATTCTATGCTGGAGTTTCTGCGACGCACGTCCTAGATACTCACTGTGGTATGTGAATTTGTAGACCAATAAACTTTTTTGTTTCAACGAAGGTGCGAAATTTTTGGTAGCAGGCAGCAACTTTGTGTGGCATACATAACACGCCTTTTCATTGTTGGAAAATGTATCGTCACGACTGTATCTAATCTATGTTCAAGATTGTACTGAAGCATTTACAATAAACGATAGTCGTGGATTAGGTGGGCATCACATTGGTTCGTATTTTGGATTCGACGAAAAACTGGAAATCTAACTAGAAATAATGATATTGATGACATTTTCCAGGTACCCATTTTCTAGAAAAATAGTTTTAGCGGTCACAAATTCTCCATCGAATTTATTTACAGAGCAGATAAAAGAGCGGGGCGAACTAGAGTAGGGATGGATTTGCTTTCCTTAGTTTGAGAAAAATGCTTTCCACCGTACCTTTAGGCCCGTAAAAGAAGGATTCTTTATACGCTTGCCAGAAAACAGGACTCATCTTTGTCAACTGAAACAGGACCGGTTTTTACATTTTTGTGATGAGTAACATAAATATATTTCTGATTTAGCTTTTGGATGATAACAGGGAGCTGTACATCGCTGAAACTCAAGAAACAGTGAAAGCACATGAACGATTCATGCTGTTTGCAACACAAAATCCACCAGGGCATTACAGCGGCAGAAAGGTATTTTTCTACATGGCTACGATTTCATCATATTTCCCTTCGCTTCAAACGTATTTTAAAATTTGTGGATTCCCCGGCTTATTTTAGAGCTTGTTTGTTACCATTATTGTTAAAATGACAAACTTTATTATGCCATGGCTGGGACGTCATTTTAGAAAGTGTATGGAGTTTGGCTGTATTAGCTGTCTCAGTACGCATACAGTGAATGTGGTCATGCTGTTGTGGTGATTCGAAACGTACTGCGAAGTTCTTTCAGGAGGGCTTGTTTTAAAATCGTCTCGTTGATACATAAACTTTATATATGTCCAAATACTATTGATATTGTTACTAGAGCCTAATACTAATGAGTTTACCACTGCTTATTC
>JAAAKL020002111.1:0-27522 GCA_010016065.2 Carybdea cf. marsupialis auct. non (Linnaeus, 1758)
ATCTTTTATAGAGAAGTGAGGATTTAGAAATATCAAGTTTGAAGAGATGCTAAAGAAAAGTGAAAATACCACCACCGGGATTCGAATCGGTGTGGTGACAGTTTCAGTTTTCTCTAGTATCTCTTCAAACATGATATTAATATTTCGTTCCAAATTCTTGGAATTCCTTGTCAAGTGCTTTTTCATGCGTCCTAGTTTTCACACCATAATTGTATGTCTGTTAGCAAGCTAGAGATTTATAAGAGCTGCCTCATGATTCGCAAGCCGATTTCGTGTGATGCTGATACCTGTTTTCCCCAATTTGCAGGGAAGTAGTGGTCGATTTGATTTAACAGTTGGCTCTAAAACGACAATGGGAAAAGTAGTAAGTATTAAAAAGGAATGATTGAGTATATATTTTGCGATGTTGCCCCATTACCAGTTGTGAGCACAGTGCTTCTGATGAAGTTATGTTTCCATCGGCCATAATTTTTTGAATCGCCGCCAACATTTATCGCCATCAAAGTGTTCTCTATTGATGTCCTTTAGGAACATGCCTTCACAAATGTTTGTTCAGTCTTTAAATGCGTTATTGTGTCGATTTCGATCATATTTAGGAGTTTGTATATGGCCCGTTTACCACCAACTCTTTTTTTCTTATGATGTTCTACTTCCGTCTTCCTCGCGCGGGAAAAGTGTTTAACGCTCTATTGGTAATGCCTCGATCAATTTTCTGTACAGGAAAGCTACTTGGAGGTATTCATAATAACTTATGCTTCCTACAGTATTGATATTTCAACAAATTTCCATTTGTTTGTTTCTGAATAGAGAGAGTTTTGACCACTTTCCCTTTTATTAATCTGGCGGTAATCACATATTGATGGTTTATTGTGAGGTAAAATATCTGCTGTTACGAGCCCAACCATATATTTTCTACTGGCCCAGAGCCAGATGCTGACACCCCCATAGTTATCAAGACCCATATAGATATGATTTTTCATTCGTTTTATCGCCAGTGGCCAAATGTTTTTTAAAAAATTTGTAATCGCCCCTAGAATTGATGCTTTTTCAAGAACATCACGAATATTAAAAACCCTGTTAGGTATTAAAAGTCTTCAGATAGGACTTAAAACCTGCACACAATGTACCAAGAGAGCTGCTCCGTTTTTGTTTTGTTTTTTAATTTTCACTCAATGCAAGACAGGCTTGCCAATTCAAAGTATTAAGTTACTTTGAAAGGAGTAGAAATAGAAAGTAAACAGAAAGTAGAATAAGAACCAAAAAAGATTCAAGGTTTTGAATTTGCGTATTCATTGATCTTTCTGGTTCTCATTGTAGATAGAACATGTGGTAGTCACTGTTGAAATGCCAAAGCAAGTTCTTAACTGCAATTTAGTGCCGTCAGGTGAGTTATGTGCCAAGACCATTCCATATTTACTGTGTACTTTGTTAGCCCGTAAACACGCGTCAAAATAGTGAAATCAAATGGAATCTTTCTTAGTTTGGCATTCTTTACGGTACAGAATGTTAGAATATTGGTGGAAATGGAGGGTTGAAGTTTTGTAGGACTGTATGTTCAAGATTTCAACAATGATTACTAACGACATACCATTTCACTTGTTTTCCTGTATTGTTGTAACTATGCATCTATACAAAAGTTGATGTAAATGAAGTCTGTAAAGTAAGTCTCAAAGGACATAGAATTGCTTTTTCTATCGTTCAGGCCCTCGTTCTGTCAGATTTTCGGAGTATTCATTTGTCAAAAGTTTCAGTTGTTCTGTCGTGGAGTAGCACATGGCACTTATGAAGGGATGAAACTTGCGCTCTATTTGCTTTAGAATAACATCGCACTATCTCTTCTAACAACATTTGCTCTTCTAGTAGGCATTTTCTTGCAACACATTTGTCAATTTATTTATACTTCTGGATGAGTAGGGTGCCTATTCAGCACTTAATTCACACACTATTACCTTTTTGGGTTTGTTGATAAAATATACAAAAAGTACATAGGTAGATCTGCAGATTTGCTTGTTAGTTATAGTAACTTTAACGTTCCTTCTCGTGCCTTTTTTTGTACAGTTGGCAACTGCTCGTTCGATCCTGTTAAGAAGGAAGTAAAATGGGATGTAAGTATTTAGCTAATAGCTCTACCTATGAATATTATCAGTGCGTATATTCAGAGAGGGGATACTATACCCCGTCAGAAATGTTTACTCATCGTTTATTTTTTTAACCACAGTGGTATATTTTGCTTCTAATTGTTAAAATTGCTACTGCTTGGTCAGTCAGAGACATGTTAAAATAGTTTCTACTTCACTGTTTTCTTACAAGTCGTTTTACATGTGCGGACGGAATCATTGAAAACTAAATAAGAACAGGAAGTGCAGAGAATAGACTTCTTGAAGCCCTTACTACCTTTGCTCGATCATAGAGTTTCTCTCTGCTTCAGTCTCTTAGCTGTACGACTTGCGAAACGCTTCCGTGTTCTAGGCTCGACGTCAGTGTTACTGGTGCCAACATGTATGTCAATCTCACACCGAACGCGTCATGACCGTGACGGCTATCGTTAGATAAGTGTTTACTTTGTACTGTATACGGAAACTGACTGCAAAGCACAAGGAAACTTTTGTAAAATATATTTACTAGTGTCTTTAACGAAGAGGGAATTATGCCACACAAGCTTCTTATTTACAGGTCTTGGGTACACCTTAGCCTTTAAAGGAATGTAGCGCTTCAATTAGTCATGCAGTGTTTTGAACCTCGAGAGAATTCAGGTTCTACATATTTTAATGTACCAGCCGTCGCGGCTGCATGATATAAACCGTACCTCGTAAAGACATTTCCTCTTTCAACATTTTAGGATTAAGTTCAGGATCTCAAGGGTAAAAATTGAATCCAAAGTCAGGGTTCGAAGTGAGAGTTGAAAAACGGTTCGCAATTTTTGTAGATAGTGAAAAGCAACAGCCGCTGAGGTTCAGGGCACTGTGAGCGCCCCCTGCAAGCTTTCGTAATTTTGAAGTTTAAAAGGCCCAAAATGGCTCTGGGAACAGCAAAGAATGCATCAATTTGTCTGAAAATATCAGTTGAGTGCCTTTTTCAATTAGGGCAACGAGTCTCGTCATTTTTAAATCTTCGCATCTCTAATTTTGGTTCGCGAAATGGTCTTGTGAAAACGAGAACTGGATTGCGGTGTTCCAAAAACGGTTCACGGATCGTTAATCGCGATATGTCATTTCGAACCATGAAATTTACTCCTGATATTTTGTTGGAAGTATCTTGTTGCACCTGGATATACACAAGAAAAGACCCAAACCAACAAGACTTTATGGAGTGCAGTAATAGTCAGATGTGTTTGTGCTAGTGAGACAATTATGAACGTACTTTATCGGAGACGTAGCAGTTGTCTCGCACTGCATACTCATCACGCGTATTTTTTATCTCATATAGTTATAGTTCTCGCACGGGAGAAGTAAGATAATTTTCTGTGATAAATTTCTTCGTCTAAATGTATGAGCAGCTTTAAATATGCTTTCACTGTGACGATAACAAACAAAACGACATGAAACCCCCCCGCGCCTTTGTGCATAAACCAAGTACTTGTCATACCCATGCACTTTTCTCAATTTTCAGATCGGAAAGATCGTCCCACAGAAATTAGTACCAAATCTAAGAGGAAATGTAAGTTAACTTCACAGACATTTATGTTGATATTTAATATGTGCTATCGAATTTATCTGCATTGTTGCCCTTCGTATTCTCCATGGTTAGGCTTGGGTCATTCAACTAGAGAAGGATAATGGTTCATTGCTGTGAGAGAAATTGAGGTTAATGCCTCCTGTTTTTCAAGTGCTGTCCTCATTCCCTTTGATTTGACGTTGTATCTGCTGTAACTTTCTATATCCAGTATATCAAGAGTTAATTACGTATTTAACTGTTGTCACTTAGTTGTAAGCGTCATCTTTAACTGTTTATAAATTAACTGTAAAGGAATCAGCGATGAAATTCGCCGAGGAAGAGTCTCGCTGCTCACAAGAAAGTTCCATGCCTATACGCTTTACTGTTAGGGTTTGACAGGTGTTGGTCCAATAAGAGCATTTTTAACAGCTTGGGTTGACTTTCTCGAGGGGGAAACGACAATGTATAGTACGAAGTCCTTTACTTATTTGGTTACATTTTAGGATATCAAGAAACACGAATTAAAAACATAAGAACGTGACTACTGCCCTTAATGCTGCATTTCAGTTGCACTAAAAGTCGGTATTATTTTCAAAAATGTGGAACGTATGTATTTCGTGGAAAGTCTGTTGGTTATTAAAGTAGTTATAAAATATATAAATTAGTTTTCTCTCTTCTATTACTATTTCTATTACTTAGATAACGCTCCAGTCAGGAGTGCCTCCTCCTGAGGATAGCCCAGAAATCACTGTAAGTGTTTATTTGGTCACCAATCGTTCAAGTTTTAATGATTTATGTCTGTCCCTATTATGATGTGATTGGTAGGTATAAAGTATTGAATGGGAAATCAATTAATATTTCACCTCAACAGATGAATAGTGAACCTTGAAAGATCGAATATTTAGTAGTTGGGTAGCTAAATTTTTCTGAAAAGTGAGTAGTGATGTCAATGATGACATGAACGATAGACATATCATAGGTGGAGAACACGATGCCAGTCGTGAAATAGAATGGCTTTGGCGAAACTGTAAGAAAAAGAGTATCGATACGGAACTTTGAAGCTGGTGTTACATTTATGAACGTCATTACATACACATATATACACATCTATTAAGAAAGATAAAGGTTTTTGCTTTTAGTGGATCGAAAGACATGACCGTTATTTGTAACGGAGGAAGAATTTTTTTATCGCAAGGAGTCAAAATCAAATGTTTAGAGAGTGTACCAAAGTCGTAGTTGGATAGATTCAATTTGTTGAACATTATGACTGACGTTCAAGAGACATTTTATGTCAAAATGCCTTTTGATTCAGCACGTTGCCTTATTCTTTGGTACAAGCGTAATAGAAAATCTGTCACTTTAGACTTGGTAAGCTATTTTGGTAGTGAAAGGGGCACAATGTTCCAATATTGTTTATGGAAACACTTTCTGCAGAGGGGAAAACGAGCCCTCAACCTGCAACCTCGTGCCAGCCTAACTGTTTGCGTTTGACAACACAAAAGGATCTTCTCCGTGTATAAAATTCTGTCACGACGTACCTTGTAAGTGGATATGTTTACCTGTAAGCGTATAGATCTACACAGTTGGTACCAAGTTTATACATCTTATGAGAGGAATTGGTCACCTACGTTGAGAGAGTGATCATTCTTTACTACCAAGACATGGCTGCTACGTCATTGTTAGCATTCAAGATCACTATTTTACGCTCTGTTTGGAGTGTCGTTTCCTACATGCCTGCTATTGATATATGAAGATATGTCCTTCACGTGTTGGAGGATAACCTTCACTGCATATTATGTATTAACGTTTTTTGTAATCTTTGTGTTTCGAGCTCTGATGGTTGTACCAAAATTTGTCGTTTGTTGTAGCTCCAGTTTAAAATTAGCCAGCTTGCAGCATCAGGATTAAAAGTGAACAGGCTGGACATGTATGGAGAGGTATGTTGTACATTCTGATTAACGAAAATTGGCTGAAATATTTCCAACAGACTCAACAGTTACCAAACTGAATGTGACCTATCCTATTGTTTGTTGGTGTTTTGATAAACTAATTGCTGTCTTGAAGAAATACACGGGCAGTGCTGTAGTGCCCCCTCCCCTAACAAACACTGTTGAGTTATGATGTCAAAGTTTTCGTGATACAAAAATATTTAACTTTTTTGCTAAGATATAGACAGTTCACAACGAATTGAGGTAGGATCAGAGAAGTAAATGTTTTTCAATAGAGCTGTGAAAGATGATTGATGTATACTACTTCTTATCTTCTAGGGTTTTCTCGTTTCTCTGCCGACAAGATGCGAATTTTTCTTCCATATAATCGGTAATTGCGTAATAATAGTCCACAATTGCGCGAGTGGGAGTTACGTTCGTACGTTCTCTGGTGTTTTGCAATGAAATTAAAAAGTTTGTCGAGGATACAGAGTAATAAAACTGTGCGAAATATCGAAAAAAATTTTGTACTGAAAAGCTTTTTCCGTCTGACACTCCTCAGAGTACAAAATCGTCAGAATTGACATAGAACAGAGTTGAAATTTAGCTGAAAGTAATGAAACTAATAGCCATCTGTGTTTTAAAAGTAGCCATCAAGGCAAAATTATCACTTCCATTAAACAATCTGTTGAATGCCCCGTAGTCCTTTAGTATGTGAACGTTTCGCTTCGGTTCGAAAACTAGATAAAAGAGGCCGTAGAGAAGTATTTTGGCGCTATGGCCCCACGGGTAGTTTATGTCAGTTCTCAATTGACCACAAAGACCGTGTACCTTCCACAAATTTTAGCATTGTGGTCAACTCATTATCTTAGCAGTGTGAGACTGGCGGATGTCGGACGCACTACTTTGAGATTAGTTGGCAGAATTGAGCAGCCTGTTCCTTCGTGTATTCGCAAAGTAGCAGCTTCTGTTAGGAAACAACTGCCTCGGGTGTCTGAAGCAAAAAGCACTGCTAAACAGTGTGACTCTGTCGTAAGGCAGCACTTGCTGGAAATCCCAGACTGTGCGAAAATGTGTACGGGTTACCTCTACCATATAACAGTTAAAGCTAGGTCTGCTTTCACTTAGCCGTTGTCGATTCGGTCCACATCAAAGCAAGAATACCGTTGCTTTGTAAACAAAAATAATTTGTCTTTTTATTGGGCCTTTCGGTTAACCATCAAGTTCCATGGACACTGATTGCTCAAAAACGACATATATCTGGCAGTCAGAGGTCTGATTGGCTACTTTTAAAACTTTGCTTTCAGTTTCATTGGTTTCTTCCGAGTTTTAATTCTGACGATTTTGTACTCTGGGAAAAAAGCTGTTCAGTACTAAAACGTTTTCTCTATTTCGTGCAGTTTTATTCTAATGAATTTATGATACACTCCATGATTCGAATCTACGATGATAAGAGAATGTTTTCTCAGTAAACGATGATATCTCAATTACATGGTAGTGTATAGCGGTGCTGGTGAATATATATCATGTCATAAGTACAATATTTCTAGCATCACGGACTTCCCGGGTGGTGGAGCCATTTATGTGGAGTACAGGAGTTACTCAAACCCGGGGTTAAAGCGTACCCAGGTGTTGCAAAGCAATTTTATGGAGTTAAAGACTGTTATACAAAGAAGACAATATGAGACAAAGTACCTACTCATAGAGATGAGGATTGTGTGGTGGTGTCATTTTTTTCATTACGATGTTCACCAATGAGAAATCACACACAAGTATCGTTTAAAGAAAACAGCTAGTATAGAAACTTTCACCTAAATGCTCAAGAAATAAAGCGTCACCAAACATTGATTAGTTGTCGTATGGCGTAACGGGTTATACTTCTCTAATTAAAGAGAGAAGTGGATCTCCAATTTTATGCGTTATTACCAAAACATTTTGAAGATATCAACAGGGTGCGTTTACTGTAGATGACTCTCTGGTGTCAAGTGTATAAAATGGGTCGCCGTACTTGGATTATGTTAAGGACCTAAGAATAAGGATCTCTTAAGTTGGAAGACACGTCATGCACAAATTTTGATCCAGTTGCTTTTTACATGAGCTAATACACATACGCTGGCTCGTTTCTTTGTATTAAATGTATGGTAAATTTTAAAGGGAAAATCGCGCAACGCAAAAATTTCGGCTGCAAATGTATTGAAATATTTATGACGTAACGGTTCCAGTAATAGATTGTTCCTTTAACATATAGATAGGTAATGTAGTAAAACTCTTACTGTAATAAGTGATCTGCATACAAATGTGTTGGCACTTCAAATATGAACTTCTGCAATAATTTTGTTCTGCTTTCTTTGTCTCAAATTGTAGAAATATAAACCCTTTAAAGGTGTGAAATATGTGACCAAGGCAGGAAAGTTCCAAGTACGAACATAATACTTGTTTTGATGGTTCCAAGAATGATCTCACAATTTGCTCGTCGTTGTGGAAGGTTCGGTTCGAAATCACGAATATTAACATTGCTGTCTACAATGTTGGCGAGTAGCGAATGTACTCAAAGGGATGCGGGATATTAACATAGTACGGAGTCTCTATACTAGACTGGTTTATTGATTGGATCAATGTGTTGAAACTGTCGGTTTTTCGTTTCTGTGTATACATGATTTTCGAATAAAAGGAATTAATTTTTTAGCTCTCGTTCTGTGTGTTGCATCAATGGCATCTTGCTTCAGTTTGTAGGTGTTGCAATTTCTTCATTTTTCTCTATTCCCGTTTCATAGTAGACGTTCGCTACTGCTGTACCCCATGATATTGCTAGAGCTCTATAAGCTATTCATCCATGTCATTTGAATTGACTACGTTGGCTACGATCGATCGCCAGTCGATTTACGCTTAGGTAAAATTTCATTTTTTTGTAGTCGCCCAATGCACAACAGCTACCCTGCCCCTTAAATTATGATTTTATAGATAAATTTAAGCGGCTGTAATTGATATCTTTCCTCTAGTTGTTTAAATTTGTCATGCTCGCTACACCTCTTCTTAATTTCCTAGTGTTTAGATGTTATAAACTATAAAGAAGGTGGGTGTGCTGCTATTATATTTGGTGCTATTGCGAGACAAGTTGCATCTAGGCATAGTTTGTGATCATCATCGGTATGCTAACGTTCAGCAATACGTCAGTGACCACGTCTCTGCATTTCTCATTCGCGTCTAGGACGGCAACGTAAAGACAATTTATTATTGTATGCAAGCTTGGTGCATTTTATTACATGTTAATGTACGCAGAAAGAGACGGAAATTTTATTGGTTTCCTTCGAGGCTATGAACAATGAACTAGTTGGAAACTTGTAAAAAGTAATGATTGTTCATAGTTATTTTCAGAGCTCTAAATGGGACAACTAAATGCATTATACAATAAATGGTCTCAAATATTAAGAAAGGATATAACTTGGTGCTTCATTAAGTTGAAATGTTACAGAAATCTGTGGTGTAACACATTTATGGGTCTACAAGTTTTGTTTGTTTCCTATTGATTTACAAATTTGGTTAAAACACATTGGAAAATAGATAAAGGTCGTATTCTCACATATGAAATCTTACTCACCATAAACGATACTTGCCTGTCTAAATATTGAGAACCCTAAAAATGTAGCTTTATCGAATCGTACGAAGAGAAAGCCTACGATCGTTATGGATGGTGAGTCCTGTGTTCGATCCTTTGGATGTGGCTTGGGGTAACACTTTGCATGGAAAATCGCCTTTGATTCATGTTTGTTCCTGTTGGAACCAAGACATTTCTCGCGTCGTCCTGCTGCACGTTGATATCAGGCGTCGGGATAGGGCGAAGTACGAACTCTCCTAGTTGACAGAAACAGAGAAACATGTGTCCACAAACTTGCATCCTTTGAATGCAAACCCCTGTATCATTTAGGATGCCTTTACGTACAGCGTGCACAGAATTTTGCTAACATTTGACGCCTCCCAATATCACGTACAAAACATTTTTATTGCCTGCATACGTTAAAAGTATTCAACTTCCTCACCTTCTACTACTGCAGCTGCTGACATCGTGCAATAATAAGGACAATCTTCGTCCTCAGTCGCACGGTGCACCTTTTCGCAGGAGAAATTTAACTTTCTTGCAGCCATCTCAAATATGGTTCGAAAAGATATCAGAGGGATAGAAAATGTATTGAACCCATGACTTTAAAATGTGGGGCGTGTAAACGACCACCTGAGCTAGGTGACCCATGATGATAAGATACTCAAGAAGCCACATTAGCTGCCATTATTGCACCGTTCGACATCGACGTCTAACTGTACGCAAGCGCCGAGACTAGCCTCTCCGCGGCATGTGACTTAACCATAAAAGGGCTTGTATTCAATCTTTGCAAAGGCTATTGAAAATAGCAAAGTATCATCGAGAAGAGAGGATTTAAAGTAATAACTTATGGAGAAAACGATTTTGTCTTAACATTGTAAAGGCGGAATTCTCCCTTAAATTTTCCTTCAAGACAGATGAACTAGGGTCTGGCATCCGGATATTAATGTGAGAAAGACACATTACAGCAATTGGTTAGCAACACCAGCTAACACTGAAAATTGGCAGAGATCTTATTTGAACGCAGAAAGCAGTTTCCGGCTTTGTTGTGTGAAGATTGCTACTTTGCACCCTAGCATCTGGAGATGACTTTCGCCCACACTAACGTCAAGCTGTAGACACAACAGATACAACACTAGGTAAGAACATGATTATAAATAACTTAGAAGACGTACTTGTTGGACTACAGCTGCCACTTCCATCCTTTGAATGTGAAGAGCGCTCGACGTCAATAAGATTGGCCATTGATCCGGTTCTTTGAATTCCTGCAAACGGAGCTACAAGGGTCAATACAATGTTACGTTTTAGTGCACTTTGATACATGAGAAGAGGTACTGCTTAGCGATTGAGAGCATAGACTATTTTACTTCTTTGCCTCGTGGTAGAAGTTGAGGGCTTTGCTTGTGGATGTTTCTTAATTAAGGGGAGATTGTGGACTTTTCTTTGGGAGTTACCACATACTTATCGTGGCTATGATGCACTCGAAGGCAAAGGTTAATGGATAGATCAGCATGTCTCAGGGCACCTCATTACTAAGCCTGAAACGTGCTATTAACCGAAAGATAACCGAGTCCGATCAAGGTGGACTCGAACCTCTGAAATCAGAGCTCGCTTCGTTCTGGGTGAACCGACTTGTGCCACTGCACTACCTCTCGTCGGTTCTGAATCGAGCTTGTTGCCTATAAATGACCTTTGGCTGAGGGACTGCAAGTCGACTTCATGGAGTTGCTCTCGTTTCCAAACAATCACCGCAAGCATTCAGATAGATGGACAGTTTTCAAACTGAGGTATAACGAGGTAGCTGTGGGGATGTTTTCGTGGAGGTCCAGAGATATCCTCGATTTAAATAGGCTTACATGACTAAAAGTATAGTATATTACTCCCTATGCTCTACCAATACCATGCAATATGTTCCTGAGTAGGCCAACATTGCAGGGGATAATTCCTTACTCTGACCTGTTAAGTTTACATAGACGAGGTCATGCAATGTATGACAATTGTCAATCATAATCCTCAGAGCAACCAACTGCTTGCTCTCCAGATCGCAATATATGACATTGTAAGTGGCTGGAAGGTAATCCGTGCCCTTGTCAAATCTTTTTGTCATACTCAACCTTGCCTCCTATAAAGACCATTAGAAGTATACAAAATTTCCCACACATAAACAGTTTAAAGAGTGTTAGATAAGTATTTCTGTAATACTCTTACCATTGTTAGTACCAAGGGACAAGGAAAAGTGTGATCGAAGTGCCTGCACGTTTTCTCCCCGTGCGTGAATTAGTGACGAGTCGTCTAAAGATGATGGATCAATCGACCTCCTAAAAGAGGGTAAACGCAGTAAAGGGAAAACATAAGGGTTTTCGTAATCAATAGATTGTACAAACTAAGTAAGCCACAATTGCTGGGTTTGACGGTGTAGACAAAAGTGTACTAAAACAGATCCTTCCGACTGCTTTCATAGTAGACACTGTCAGATTTTGTTGGTACCCTAAGTAAGTGTCCAGTTAGAGATATTTTATTGTAGAGTTATTGGCCTTACGTCAGACTTTTTGGGACACTTCCTTGTAAATGTTAAGGGTTTGTATACACAAACGCCATCCCTGGTGATATGTCGTTATATTGGTCTTCTGTATATACCTAACATAAGTTCAAGTTGTTACAGGCGGGTTCGTTAAGGATATGTTATAAATTAAACGAAACTTCCGGAAAATGAAACTCCAGTATATTGAAGAATACGGTTCATATACACCCGTATTGTTGTTTGCAAGTCACTAACACCCTGCCAGCTCCATTCTTGACAGGGTATCTAATAGAGATTTCTTGCCTACCTCCTTGACTACTTCAACCGCTAAGAATATCAGATCATATATTATTCAGGGTATTTGGATCTGTGTAAACAGAGATTGGGGGGCCCCGGAAGACATCGAATATAACATGGTTTGTAATGATACGATTCTGGATTTGAAAATAAGACACATATGCGAAACAGTAAAATGCCTCGAGAAGGTGAAAAATTGCTCAACAATTATCCTGTGACCAAGCTTATGCAATGAACTAACATAATTTACGAGAACATCAGATGAGACGGATGAGTCGAGCGAGAGTCGACAGCCATAATGGGTAGGCCACCAAGTAATTGTATCTGATTCATATCCAGCATCGTCCGTGATTTCCTTATTTATATATTCATTTGTAAAACCTGCTTTTCATAAAGTTTGCAAAGTAAAGTAACGACATGAACGTTACCAGGATGAGTGTTATTGCATTAAACTTAAAGATAAAGATATTGTGTCTTCGCCCCTTACCTCCTCAAGCCATCATACATAGTCTGTAAGAAGAAAATACAGTGATAAGTGATTTTATATTAGATCATACAGAATGTAAATAAACAAGTATGTTAACTGTTACGTTTCATAGGATATAACGTTTTTTTAAAGCCCTAGAAAATACAAACTTATGACTGCACAGTGTCTATCTTAACATTCGTAGATGTAAAGAAATGCAGTCACATTTGCAATATTAAAATTGTCAATTTCTCGCTTCAACAAAGAATAACGGACATAAACGCAGCATTCGGCCTGAGACAAAAAAATATCACCTAAAAGCGTAACTTATTAATGGAATATCAAACTTGTCAATTTTAGTTTCCTAACACAAAGAAACCAAATGGATAACAGCAAATATCGAGCAGAAAATAGAACTGATAACTTACAAAGTATCTGTTTCATGGTAAAAAGCAGACCAAGACATGTGACCGTGAAAGTGTCTGTTGTAGAGGTAATGTATTTTGCGTAAATGAAAAGCTTTTTATTTTCATGCAATGTTTAATCAACGACCACACTTCTATGCTGATTAGAGTTCTCAAAGGCCCTAAACTTACCTGCAATCGTTGGTGTTGTCTGCACTTCTCTAAATGTTTCTCCGACAGTTCGGAAAACCTTCGTTTAAGATCCGAAATCTCCTTTGATTTTGCTAGTCAAATAATAAAAATTACAAATGAAATGAATTATACAATCGATTTCATAACTTGACAAGGAAAATATATATTAAAGGTCATTCTTGTTACATTTATGGCCGCAAAGCCCGGAAATAAGCTCCTTTGATAACCCCATTACATCTTTTCAGTTGCCTACAAAAATCTTTATTTTCTCACAAATATTGAATTGGTCTGCCAGGTGCTATCTGATGATGTTCTAATGATAAAACGAACACGCATTAGGCTCATGTCTAACCACTGCTCAGCAAAGCTTATTTACACTTACCAATCCCGTGTTTACCCCATACGTCTCTTGTGTTTATTAGATTTTGTAAATTTAGCCAGTACCTATGTTTATTCCGACCCCCTGGCTGTTAGATATACAATAGTAAGGGAAGTAGCCAGTATAAAAGATGACCTACAAAATATCTGTGATTTGTAACATTGGTCATTCGTAAACAAAAGTAAGGCACAATTCTTTGACTGGAAGTAGGCTAAGCAATAATAGACGAGGAAGAGTGATTTGATTAAAATAAACTTACCTGATACCTCTCCTTTAATTGCTTCAATTCTGTTAAAGATTACATTATAACGGTATTGTACACATTAATGAATCAGGTCATGTCAGGTTAGGTCCTATGAATTGCTACTTGTAAACCATGTAATCCCGTACAACCTGTACCTGGTTGGATAGTCGGCAACTAAACTGACTCTCTCACCGCCATGCATTATGTAATGCTATTAGTAGGGCAGCATGTCACCTTGCATGAATAAAGGCAAGACCTGCTATGTGATGGATAAACTCATCTGATAAACTCATCATCAAGGGCTAACATGTAAAAGTATCCTGATAGCTAAGGCAATGGAATCAGGAGTAGAGCCCCTCAAGAAAGAGAGCACCTCAACTGCTGTCTTACCTTCCTGGAACGAGGAAGGAACTAAGAAGGATGCCTTAATAATAGTCTCCCTCAATATGCTGGCCAACGTCTAAGACATTTCGAATAATTAGGGAATTTGTTTGGTCATGCCTGCTTAAGCCATTTGGTGTCTCTCCAGTCTATTATCCTATAGCATTCAATGCCAAACAGCCCACGTTTATTGAAAATGAAATGAAGATGACAGGACTATTTAGCTTGCCGTTCTTCCACACTATACGAATATAATTAGAATTTTCGGTGAACCAATCAAAGTGAGGAGACATAGATTACGGAAAACATGCTATATTATCATAAGGGAAAGTGCGGGCATAAAAATTGAGGGCTATATGCCATAGAACTATGACGGCAGTAAGAGTGCTGGATTTTCCTGGGCAGGGAACCTTTCAGTGCGATGCAGACTTGGGTCCCCTCAATGGGGTACGTGAATGCACTCAACAGGTGCATGTTAGGTGCACGGGCATTTCTCCATTCGTGATAGACAAGTCACTGGTGTGGTTAACGCAATAAACGCAGACTAAGTAGCTAGCCAGCGGGCTAGTTTATTTTTGAAGATACACGTCAACAACTAGGATTTTGGATGACACTTTGCAATATTCTTTTTCTAAATGTCTAACCTTTATATATTTCTTACTAGTTCAATATTACATCACTTGAAAGACTCCATTGGCATAAAAAATAAAATAATGACCAAACAAGTAATTAACAAGGATACATGATATATCTGCTTGCAGCTTGGTAACAAATTGCTCATAATATTGCTCTAGTTGTGACTTTGCCTCTTTAGCTTTTTTCCCTATGTATTCATGGTATATTCTCTCTTGGTGTGCCTACATATAACGGAAGCAAAATCAAAATAATTATCCAATATCGAAAGACAAGTCTCAAAATAGACTCATTTGAAATTAGCAAATGACATGTTTTGGACCGAAATCCATATGCTGTATTATACAGTGCCATTATTTGGGTCGCTTAGGGTAAATTACCGAGTACGCGCCCAAAATTCCATTAAGCTCCCATGCTAAAAAAAGAGCACTGCTTGGGTATAACTATTTCTCGCAAGCACCAAGGTCCGAAAAAGCTGGTAGTGCATACAGTATTGGATGGTTAAAAATCCCAAAGCCGGATGAAAGCCTTCTCTCCAAACGTTTTAGCAGCGACTTCGTAGCTTTAGAATTTAGATGATGATACCGAGCACGATAAAATATCATCATTGACTTTCTGAGTGAGTTATTGACTGAGTGAAGTGATTAGCACGTTACGTTTTAATCTTTTCCATAGACAACAAATTTATGTTTCTAGAAACTTCTGCTTTTTTCTTTTCTAAATAAGCGCTAACGTATGAGTAAGCTTCCATTCCGAATAATCGCCCAACCATAAACTTTGTTTTTTAAATAAGCGTCCAGGTTGCTTGGTATGTCATTTATAGTGCTTTTTCTCTACCCTCCCCTGCTCAAAAAGCTTGGGCTACTTTTGTGTGGGGTTTGGAGAGGTTAAACTCGCACGTTGAACTCTTTATTCATGCGGGTCCAAGTGCCTATTTAAGTACATTTAATGCTATGTTTTGTCACCAAAATGATATTGAAAATAGATCTCAAGTTCTATAGTATATCACTATGGAAACCTAATTGTAACAGTATGGGCGGAACATGCGACGTTTTCAGTATGTTTTTGTTTCAGGAACTTTAGCAACAAAATCTGCTGTTTTTAACCAGAGCATTTGCGAATTTTTAGTTCCATTTGTATTTACAGTTCTTCATGTTTTTACAATCTTTGCTTGGATCAATAAACTAATTTAAAAACTTCAACAACGGGGTACTTTGACTTAGATTGGTAATGCGAAAATATAAAATGCACTTGGAAATTGCAATTTCCTATCATTTCAATCTGTTTCTAGAAGCTGTGTTGCTCAAACATTTTGTAATTTTGAAATCAGAGATCATTAAACTAATTTTATGATCTCTGGTGACATAACTGGTATTTTAATCTAGTTTTACAATCTCTGGTGAAGTACCTTTGGTGAAGTACCTTTACGTGTAAAAAATTATTAGAAGTAATAGCCAAAGAATTCCCGCTACAAACACACCGGCAAAAACGGGAAGCAAACATTTGATAGCAGAGAGAGGAAGGATGGTTCCAAGATCATTAAATTAAATTTAAGCTAATGTAACGGTGCGTTCCTCCATAGCGAGAATTTGTAAATTCATGAAGTTGCTTTTTAACATAATAACAAAGAACTTTCATACCAGATATAACCGCTGACACTTATCTCACTATATATTGATTTTTAAATAGCGTTAATCAATAATTAGCAGTATGAATTTTCTTACAATCATCTCCTTTGAGTTTGACCATTGGTCATAGATAAACCCTCTTTAACCATTCACAAAACAAAAGTAATTTTGGATATGCACAACATTGCACCTCTATGATTACACATTTTTACTGTGTTTCAACGTAGGATATTTTGGATACTTCCGAAGTGCCCTCCTTTCGTTTCCCCTATGCAGAACCTGCGCTACGCATTTGAGCTTTATTTAAGTGTTGCAATGAAATGATATGTGAAAATATGTGTTTACTAAATCTCTATGTCTTTGCAGCTACTAAAAGTTATGGATGTAGCTGCTAAAGAAAAGGAGATATTTCTTAGTGGTTAAACTGCTTTACTTTGTCAAAAAGCGTCACATATCACCTGATAAGTCCAAAATGAAATTGCTCTTGAACAGATTTCCATCACTATTTCTGGCCTTTGCCCAGCAAGCACCATCTATGAATAGAACATCGTTATCAGCATCGCTACCAATTTCATTAGAAATGTATAACTATCCATTTGCAAAGGGCATAAGGCGATGCAGTTGGTTAACTGGACACACATTATTTCAAATTTATAACACCGTGTATCCATACAAGTCATATTAGTATACAACACATTAAAGTTTTGTATCCATGTAACCATGGAGACGCTGGAAAGTGAACTATATCATTTGGCGACATAACTTATAACCTTAGTTTGGCCCCAAATCATTCTATCTCTTTAGACAGTGTTTATGTGATGTATATATGCTTACTATGCATAATATGTCACAAAATGAAATGCTGTATAAAGGAAGCATATCAAAAAGTTGCTTTAATAGACCCTGCCTGATTCCTTCAAAGGACTACTCTACCTCCAAATCGGGAAGGAATCAAGAAAAGTGATTCCCTAACCAAACTGGGATGTTTTCAGATTTCCAGGACTAGTAGTAAACAATTGCAGGATTAACAGTTTCACTAATAGTGAGAATTAAAAATAGTCATTTCCGGTTTTTTTTATAAGACAATGAATGTCAACTTCCTCTCATAACAATGATATTTTTATTTGGATACAGGCACAGTTCCTTTATACATCTCTGGATTGGTTATCATTCCAACAATTGACAAAATTGTGTTTCTGTGAAAAGACTAAGATTTTATATGAAATGGATCTATCAAGTCTTACCGTAGAGTCTCGCCATACAATAGTTAAAAAGATGATAAAATTGTATGGGCTTGGACAAATTTTCCTACAAAACAAGTCGATATTTGCTCCATAGGATTGAAAAGGTATCATTTGCTTTATTGGCCATTGTATTGTTGCTTAACTTTCAATAGTAAATCAGATTGAATGAATAATATAACAGAGAATGGTGAACAGTTGGCTTATACGTTTAAAAGTTTGTGCCTTTATCATCATTATATATTAAAGAATTTCAGGCTATAGATGTCCTGATGGTAATAGACTAAGTCCTTAAGAGGGTGTTTCAGAACAGAAGCTAATGCTCAGCTCTACAAAGTATTGTTTGAGATACTTGATAGTTTGGAATAGACTAGTAATATCGACATAACTGTACACTTTTTCAGATTTATTATTTATAAGAGGGCAGTACGGAATAATAGGACAATTAAGACTTCCTGATCAAAACTGTTCATAAAGTGGTTTGGGACAAAAGGTCGCGCTTTTATTCAAGTCTTCCAAACGAGAAAATGCAATTAAACGATGCACTTAGCACTACGTATCAAGATTGCAGAACCCTATCACTTCCGAATTTGAGGCGGCTATGCTGCATAAAGATACTCCCAATACAATTACGTATCTTGCATTAAGCACTGACAGTATTAGGCTTGGAATTTATTGGTGGTGAAGACGTATTGGGTTGGTTTTCCAAAGGAGCATGTATCCGGCTTTTATAAGATATTCTTGTCAAGTGTTACTTTTTTGTATTCCAAAACCGTGTTCAATATGAAACATGTATGTGCTGAACGGAACAACATCGCCTTACCAGCTGAAATTTTTTAGCAGTTCAGCAGTCTTTTAATGCAGCTCTAATTCGACGAGAGAAAATAACGTAATTATGTCTTTCATTAACCAACTGAACTTTTCTCCCTCCAAAACAGTTGACATTGAGACTCCAGTCACTTTCTGTGCCTAGGAATAAATTCAGACGTTACATATTTTGCTTATTGTTACATGCATTACAACTGTACCAGTGAAGGTCGAGATGGAAAAGCACTCTTGTTTCCTGGTGGCTATTGCGTTTCCTGATCAGTTTGTCTACCACATAATGGCCCCATATGATGTGAAGCGGGTAATAGTGTTTGCTTTTCTGTTCCTTACTTCATACCTAGTTGCGAAAGGTTTCAATGTATTCACTCGCCTGTTAATAACATACACAGGTTCATTTGATCATCTTCATGCGTATTGATAATTGTTAGATGCTGACTGCCTTGGAGCCACATATGAAGAAACTTGTAGTCCAAAATCCCCCCAAAAGATTACACTAACTGTCAGTGATAAAGTTGTTGCTGTCTGAGAAGGTAGTTTGGAATACGTTAGAAAAAATAGCGAAAAAGTAAAATCTTCTTAAACGCCCTTAAATGTCTATTCCAGACCCAGGAGTAGGGTTGCCAATACCGTATGAGGAGGAGGGTAGGGGGCATGTTCACGCCCATGAAAATCTTAAAAGGCTTGAGTGCTTGTTAAAAGCATTTCAATACAATAAAATTCGCATTATACACAACTTCACTATCACATGAAAAAGCTTTATTTGGAAATTATTTTAAGTTTGAGTGCTTGCGTGAAGTTCTTGTGGGATCAGATCTAACAGTGAAGTGACAAGTCTATTCCTTTCTCTATAGCCTTTGATGTAAACAGGCTTTGTATGTAGTGTCGCGCCTGCTAGAGCTGAGTGTGGGTTACCGAAAACGCAGTACTTTTCTGGTGAATCATTTCATTTTTCTGAAATACCGTATATTGTGGTGTACGATAGGTGTCTTTATTGTACACCGCACAAGCACCCTAAAATACTGTATTGTACGGTAGACTACCGTACGGTTGGCAACCCTACCCAAGAGTGAATTATATATCATTTTATAAAGAGAGATAAGCAGTGTCCAAAGCAGTCTTACAGACTTATACTGTTCAGATGGCTGAAGATCCGTCCTGATAATGTCAAATTTCCCGGAAAGGTTTGTCTCACCTTGAAAAGGAGAGAAAAATTCTCGTATTAAATGAATTAGTAACAGCTGTCAAGTAAATAACGATCAATAAAAATAGCACTACGCACACCTTAACTTAATCCTACTTACTTTCTTTTTTGACCTTCCTTCTCTGCTTTATAACTTCATGGCTACACATATTTTATATCGTGATGACGTGATGAAATGCAATACAGACATTAAAGGCTCTATTTTGATCCCCTCGTGTGAATTCCGCCAACTTTGATTATTCTAACTTTGAAGTTAGAAATTTTCAACCTAGTTCCTAAGTCGTTGCATCGTCTTAATCACAATTCAGTCTTTAGACGGCTGTTATCTTCTCAGCCCATAAACCCAGTGAAGAGTGCGGGGCCCTTGTCCGAAAACGCTTGCGTGGCCCTAGACGTCATGCATTGCAAGGAAGTTCAGACATGACCGTACTGCGGAAGTTTCGGAGACACTGTATTCCCTCAAGTGGGTATAGTTTCAAGTTTCACTTACTTCCATAACATTTATATGGGCAGTTAGACACAGGTCTATAGGTGCAGGCCCTCTCGGCCTCCTCCGTAAACCGCCACTGCATAAACCATGTATAGTTTCTCATTCCCTTGTCCCTCACAGTATAATAGTTATGAGATCTCTCCAAAACGTTTTTATATGACAGTCCTGTAAATTCTTGCCAATACAGATGAATAAACTGATCACTTCAAGTGACGGAATCGCATGTAAATGCTACATGATAAAAGGATTTTCATGTACAGATTGGTATGATTCAAAGTACAATTCCAAACATTGCCACCAAAATTGTTCTGTGAGCCATATATCTCTATATAATACGCATACAATTACTACGTTTTATTTGCTTTGACGTCAGTATTAAATTTTATTGGGGTCAGTATTGAATGTAACTATTTACGTTACGGGGACTATAGGTGTAACTTACATCAGATGGTGCTTATGTAATTATTTATAACATAAAAATTGTAATATACTCACAAGCTGGACAAATATAAGATTTATTAAACTCTCTTGTTCCATCTTCGTCGCAAAAGATATCTTCATTTACCATTAAGTGCAATACGACGTGTGTGGATTAACTGATGAGCAGCAAAGCTACGTGTGTACAACAAGAGCGATCCAAGCTGCAGCTGCTGTCACTTTAATTTAGGCTGTTTTCTTATTGCACTCTAGGGATTCCTTCTTGCACAAGAGAGATATGCGAGAGAGTCGAAATGTATAAAATACAGTGTTTGTATCAAAGAGAAGATTGACTTTCTCAAATCAAATTTATAATAACCACGCTTTAAATCTGATCATGCCTGGGACTTCCTGAGCCTTTGTAATTCAATGAATGGAAGATATGTGTGTGAGACTCTGATAATCCAACTTCAGAAGGAGATGGTACGGAGATTTTACGTAGACTTCTACATATACGTACCAGCTTACATAATCAAGTATCATTATTATAATAATAACATAATTACACAGTAGTGGACTAGTGGTAGAGTGTCAGACTCCCAGTTTGAGAATCGTGAGCTCGAATCGACCCCGAGCGTGCCTGCCACGATCCCGGAGGTACTTTACTCTGTCACCTGTTCTCGTGAAGTTGGAAACTATGTTTCGAGAGATAGGACAGAGAGGGGACTGCAAGCATGAATAGCATGAATAACATGAATTGCAAGCATGAATAGATTGTCATCCAAAGGGTAAAAGTAACCCTATTTCTAGTAGTGGCTCCGGCCTTGAACAGGGTGAAATAATTTTAAAACAATTCTTTTACCTAGCAGCTGAGAGATACAATGTATTACTCAAAAATTTTCAGACCAAATAAGTTAAAAATTTTCCAGAGTATATTCTATTTATCCTAAGAAATTGCACAACACATGGTCAAATGGTGCATGAAAACAAACTCTTGGAAGCTTCAACGCCTTCTCGTTTTGTTGTACTTATGTAGAAAAGGATACGAGAACAGGAAGTGACCTTGTAGGATAAAATGGAAATTGTGAATTAGACGGTGGTGATAATTTTAAGCATATTTTACAGTATAATAAAAAATAGAACTTTTTTCATGAGATATCATCAATTTACCCTGAGGAATATCGAAATGAGTAGTGCATATTGAGCTTATTTCATGTCAATTCATTTCAGCAATTTTGTCCATCGATAGTGACACTATATAGTGCTGGAATAACCTAACAAACCTGTGTAACTCTCACCAAATTGAAGATACATATTGAATGATAAATAATGTCAATGTCATGAGAACCTACTTACAGTAATAAAGTAAATAGTCTTTAAAAACTTATATACAGCAGGCCATCTTAAAATTGATACAAAACAAATCATGCAAAACAAATCATACAATATATTACAAAAAAATTAAGTTTAAAAACGTACTAAATTGACAAGATGATCTTCGGTGTGTCTGAATATATTGTATGAGACAAACTATCGAACTGTAATAATTTTTCATTCTAGCGGACTGTTTAAGGGCCAGATTAACGTGGTGGCAGCAAGTTTGAATTTTAATGACACAGTACTAGTTCCTTTGAGTGCTGATCACTGTTGGCCTTAAGTGCAGTATTTTTATACTGAGTCAGTTCAAAACAGTGCTCTTATAAGAAAGTTCGCATTTTATAATTTTTGCTTCCAGAAAGAACAGACGTTGTTCAGCATCCAGTCTATTCTAGGCATTGATAAAAATGACTTGACTTTGGCAGATATGGCATATTCCAAAAAATCGATCTTACAGCGGCTTGGCGCATTAATAACAAACTGAACTTGAATGGATTAGACGCTTAATACACATCTTATTGCATACCTGGATTAGTTACGTAGATGTTTCAAGGCAGTTATTTATCCTATTCCATTTTAATATGAAATAATCTCGTTGTAGAAAGACTGGATGTATGAAAGGCAACTAATTGCTTCCCTTTGCTTTGACAGTTTGATCAGTGTCATCTCAATATACGAGGAGAACACTTCAATGACACCTCGCAAAAACGAGTTTGGGGTTGGAAGCAATCTAGGCGGATTTTACAACGAGGGGGCCAATAAATATACATGTATAATATAAATATCAATAGATAGATCTCAATGAGTACTACAAGATTACGAAAGAAAAGTGGAAATATGCATGTTCTGGGGGGTAAAAGGGTGAGTAAACCACCACCATAATGTATCGTAACAATGGTACAACGCAAGCTAATGGTATCTTCAAACAGGGGCACTTAAAAATTACGGGGAGAAAAGTTTACCGGTATATGACTGTGGCTCTTAAGTCTGTCATGCGCTTTGCCCTTGGTACTAGTTAATATTAGACAACAAATCAGTCTAAACGGAAAAGTAGCACTAAATTGTATAAAGTATAGGTGGTCACTTATATTTCGACCGGTCAAGCCGGTCTTCATCACAGTAGGGAATATAACCGGTCGAAATATAAGTGACCACCTATACTTTATACAATTTAGTGCTACATTTCTGTTTAGACTAATTTCTTGTCTAACGTTTAGTATTTAAACATCAGTCTATGTATCATTCTTTGATCCGGAACTGCGCTCAGCTTGGTATAGCCGTTTTGGATTCTCTTATGCCAGCTTAAATTACTAGTTAATAGTTTGCTTAACCTTTTAGCAATAATTTCTTCGACTGATTAGTTTGCATATTAGAACTCCCAGCAAACTGAAATCTTGTCTTTAGTACCAGTTGTTTAGAACGTTGAAGTTGCAATAAGTTGGGAAGAGATCCTACGAGAGGATAACACGTTACTAAAATGTTGAAAATATTAAAACAAGACTTACCCACGCAAAAGCAGTTAGTCTTTTCCTGCACTTTTTAAAATTACATATCAGGTCACTGTCAACCATGTTATTGTTAAGAAGAACTTCAAGATCATGTGGTTAATGAAAATTTGAAGTTAATATCGCGCCTCTATAATGCTATGTGCCGTCAAATCAGCTGATGTGATATTTGTCAACAAATTTTACAACAATGAAAGAAAGAACGTGGCTGCTAAAAAGGCGGGAATCTCTCATGGAAGTGAGGCTACAAGCCCAGTTTCAATGGCCAGGGGACTGAGTACATTGCTGCAACACCAGGAACGATAATTAAGACGGTAAACAACAGCCTCCAAGATTATTCTACTCGATTTTATGCTACACTTTGTTATGCATGCAATCATTTAGTGTTATTGCCATACAGATTGCCTCACGGTTTTTCTAAACATAAGCGGCCGACTCGCATGATGATCACGATTTCCTCATATTTGACAGCTCAGATGTATATACCAGCTGCTCGCCTCTTTTGACTTATTGATGTTTCTTATTATCTGTCATCTAAAGCCTCTTGATCGTAGCGATCACTATAGGGAAAATGTATAGTTAGTATTTACCCCTTTAAACAAGCCAGCACTGCTCGACTGTTGTAAGGACCGTAGCATAAATTCATTGATATCGTCGCCATGTTTCTTAACTAGTTAACTAGCATATGTACATCAGTTTGACATCTGGTGGTTGGGATACTTTTAAATGTTGAAATTTTCGATGCTGAAGAATAATCAGCAACCGAATATTCACTTATCTTTGTTTACTTGGAGTACAATCAATGAAGGGTTTCTCCCCTTAACCCCTATCGCACGACTGCAATTTATGTTTGTAAGTTAATACCAAGATCCACATGCCAAGGGGTGGTCATAGAAGTTTAAACGTGTTGTTGTATCCAAGTTAACATTTCATTAACAATATTGCTACAATAAAAGGAAGTCTTAGTCAAGGTTGGATGGTTACATATGACAGATCTATGGTTGTTACATAAAGGAAGTGTCAACTTGTGGTGAGGTGTAAATGGCTACACAGTGCAGTGTAGGGGCCTAGAGCTAGAGAAAGCACTGAACGTTATGTTAAGAGGATCAAAGAGGTACGGCACCGCCCAATTTCGTAACACCTTAGAGTGTGTTCTGCTTCCTTTATCCACTCTCTTAAGTTTCACTTAATATTGTGTGGTACCAGTGGTAAGACAGAAGACTAGACGGCAGACTTCTTGCTATACCATTACTAGTATGTGGTTTATACAAATACTCAAACTTGCTTAGAACCGATTTTCTAAAGATGGTCAAATTCTTGCACCTTTGAACATCTTACCAAAAGACCTCAGGGTAAGAGTAGGCTCTTGATTTGGTCCCCACTTTCCTTCTCTCACCCCACTGCCACAACCACCATTTTATAGTTATTTTCCTCTTGGGAGCCCTTGTCTAGCCGTACATATTTGTGTCAGAGCATCAAAGGTTTCCCTGACATGGCATTGGAAAAAATCTACAGGTCCATAAATTATGGCTGCACCAAGTTTAAGTTCCTCACTTGGGAACTTAATGAAACGTTCAGTATGAAGACATTTTGCATTTGAAGTTTTAAGTCAATTTGTGTGTTACTATTGTATCCCAGTTTGGTTTTATTCTTTCAAGTGGTGAACTATACATCCGCTAGGCTAGCAGTGGTAGGCCTACCTAAGTATACCTATATGTATATAACACCATGAGCATACAGAAATGATTACTTTGAATTCCCAGTATTTGTCTTAGTCCAGCAACTGTCTACTACTTGTTCATAGAATTGCAAAACATCCCAGTATGGTTAGGGAATCTCTTTTCTGGATTTGTTCCTAATTCAGAGGTAAAGCAGTCCATTGAAGGAATCAAATAGGATATGTTAAAGCAGCTTACTGGTATGCTTCCTTTACACAGCATTTTATTTTAAGATATGTAGCAAGCATGTATATGCTAATTATACACCACACCAGCACTGTCTGAAGAGACTGAAGTATATTGGATGTACTTATTTGTTTTCATGCTGTAGGTGAATTTAAGATGAATTTACCCTTGAAGATTTTCATCAGAGCAGTGTTTTTTCTTGTATCCAGCTACATGATTATCAGATACCTGCCAAGGGATTTGGTGTCTAGTTTGATCACAATAGCAAAGAGAAACATGGCAACAATACCTGCAAATGATTATTCCATTGCATTTGTTACCTGCCCAGATGAAACAGTAGCAGAAAAACTTGCAAGGTATGTATTTGACACTACTCATTAGTCATCTGAAACCCACAGAGACTCTTTAATACCAAATGTTACAATTTTAACTATACTGACCATGTGATCCAATTTACATCAAGTAAAAAAAGGGATTGGTGAGCTATTCTATTGTGTTGAACTCTGACTTAAGGACAATATCCCGATTTTAAAATTGTGTCTTTATAAATCCAGGATATTATGTAGTATCACTGTAGGTTAGTCCTTGCCATTGGCATCTATGACCATGGACATAATTAGCAATTGTTTACAAAATTATAAGATTAGCTAGTATCTTGTATGTTAAGATTGTGATATCTCATGATATTTGTGAGATTGTTGAGTAACACTTGTTGAACAGAATTTGCCAACATACTTGAAGCCTCTAACAAAAAGGAACAAGGATGCCACCGTTACATATTGTACAAGGATCGACACATTTGAGTACCCATATGATATCATGTGTCATCCAGGGGTTGTATTAGTGGCAGTACATTTATCTCAGTGGCTAACATTGGCTAACAACTACTTTAGTTTTTCAGTTCATTCTCTTTGTGCTATCACATCTTTACCATTATCACTCCTGTCTGTATCTGCCCAAATAGTCAATAGCCACACCAACAACCTTGTCTCTATGGATAGAGAACTTTCAAGTGAGTCATGCATGTTTCTTCACAGCTGCTATGTTCATTATACAATAAAGAAACAACATGGGTTGCTCACAACAGAGGAAATATTCCGATGATAATCCCACAACAACAACAATAATACATGACTCTATTTTAAAGTTCTGTAAATCATGGTTGATCAAGATCAAAACAGTCCATGTGGACACCAACACCACACCCACAACACTGTGTCTTTGTACGTTTTCTCCCTCCAGGCACAGACCTGTTGGAACATACTGAACAGTCCTTGTCTTTTTTGTTAGGAATTCTTTCCAGTCTGTGACTACTTGGTAGTAAGTGTGTCCGACTGGTTGATGGGGTAGGATTACCAGGTGCTACTACTAAATCCAAGGCCTCCCCACATAGTTCTTCCATGAGAGTACACAGAAACTGAAAACTGGTCCATTTCTTTGGGGCTGTTGTGTTCCTCTCATAAAGAATCTAAGCACAGAAAGCCATGTGATCTATCAGTGAAAAGAAACACTTTTTCCAGAACTTGTGGAAAGACCTGTCAGCAGCAACCTGATCTACAATTTGGTCCAGCAGATCTACACCACCCATGTGCTTGTTGTACATGGAAACAACATGGGGTAGTTCCTTAGATCTGCCACCTCTAATTTGGTGGTCAATCATACCTGCTGGCAAACCAGTTGACAACATCAGACATGGTGCCTTTTGAGATTTTTTTCTCTCCAAGAAAGGCACAGTACAAGGCCTTTCCTCAAGTACTGACATTCATGGTTTATGGGTTTAGCAGCCGTTAAAAATTTTGGCAACCCCTTCCTGTTTAATCAAAGGGTTGCTGTTAAAAGGGTTCCCTTTGACAATAAATATTCAACCAAAGTAGGGCTGGTGTAAAAATTGTCAACAAAGGGATGGTACCCTTTGTTGAACAATCCAGATTGAGTCAGTAAAAAATTCACCACGTTGTAAGCATGTCTATTTTCTGTACTGGTTCAGACCGTCTTTTCCCACAGTATATCATTGTATGAAGGGGGTATCCTGTCTTCGAATCAGTGACAGAGTACAATTTGACCCCCCACTTATGGTGGTGCTTATTTGGTATGTACTGCATTAGTTCAGTCCTATTCTTCATACTAATTAAACTTTCATTGATAGATATAAATTGATCGGGAATAAAATATTTTTTGCACGCAGAGTTCAGGGCATCCAACATTAGACGAACTTTATGAAGAGGATCATAATTTGA
>JAAAKL020002112.1:0-27518 GCA_010016065.2 Carybdea cf. marsupialis auct. non (Linnaeus, 1758)
ATTTTATAGTTTTTATATATAATTTTAATGTCATTTTAACACAGTTTTAGTCTTATATATAATATATATATAATTTTGAAGTTCATCATGTCAACACTTCTATAATGCAAGTTTTAAGGTTTCCTTTGTAAACTTGAGGGTGGGTAGACACTAGACCAAAGTCAGAAAAGCAACTTTTGTAGGGCAGACGTAAAGAGCAATTTTTTTTATTAAAGTATTACACAAGTCCATTAAGCTTGTATTGGAAAGTTGTTGTCAAAATGGGTGTATTTTAGTCAGTATATGATATTTTATCCTTGACATTTGTGGTGTAAATTTCACCTAGACAGTTAAATCATATGGTCTGGTCCTGTGGTGCTTAGAACAAGCTGCCCAGAATTGGATATGTGACAGCACTTGTTTTGTAATGATTACACTTCAAGGCAAAGTTCAGCATTAATCATATATCAGATGAACTAATAATTTACTAAATGTTAAAATAATCAGACCAAAGACAATACTATTATCAGTGGTCTGACGATGTTAATGTGGATAGTCCTGCAATGATTTGTCAGCATTCCAGTTGAAAAATTCCAACAGTTTTAACAGCTATCGTTTTAAAGAGAAAACAAATGTTGTAAAGACATTCCCGAGACTAATTGACGTGCATTTCCCACCCTTGTTTGCCCTACATAAAGTTTTTAACAGGAACACAGTCAAGGTGGGTTACAGCTGCAGCAACAGCTTTAAAAACACAATTAACAGACACAACACAACACTACTCAATAAGCACAGGAAAAAAAGACACCTACTACCAACAACACTTTGCAACTGTAGAGTGAAAGAAAACTGTCCCCTGAATGGCAAGTGTCAGACTGAGGGGGTGGTTTAAACTCTAAAAACAGAGAACAGTGACATTGTCAAATGCTACATTGGGATTGCAGGGGGCTTGATTAAAGACAGGTACAGAAACGATACCAAATCTTTCAACCATCAACAATATGAAACAGAAACTGAACTTTCGAAGCACATCTGGAGCTTAAAGACAAGGATGATGAACTACAACATACAATGGACTATCTTGAAAAAAGTTAGTCCATATGCAGGTGGCAGATCTGAGATCGGAAGTTGTATCCAAATGCTGCCACTCAAATCGCTTTATTGTCCGTAGCCTTGTTTGTGTAAAATCGATTTTTGTTTGAATAGTGTAGTTTTGAATGAGCTTGTAATAGGCCTATTTGCCTGACCATTGCTTAAGAGAGAAACCCTGGGTAGCAAATTCACTGTCTACTTCTTAAGTGTTTTATTTTAGTTTTAAAAAGATATATGTTAAGTGTTACAGAGAAGAGAGCATTTGAACATGTTGAGTTTGAAGGGACACCAGAGAAAATTTAAAATGTCACCACCAGGACTTTCAGTGGGCTGTGGACAGTATGATAAAGTGGTACATGGCCAAATCATGTGGCATGAAGAGCCTGATCTCCATATTGCATAGAGCTGGATGCAATGCCCATCAGTGGAGTCTCAGGAGCTGATGTTGCGACTAGAGAAAAATGAATTACGTTTTCACTGTGTTGGTAGAGCAGCATGCCACAAATGCGTGGTTCCTGGGTTCAAATCCCTTCAAACTATATATGTTAGTGTTTAATTTCTAAGCTTATTCTCTTTTCATCATCATTATCGTCATCATCAACATAATCATTATCATCATCATTATTTCTGATTATTGTATAGTTATATGAAGTATAAGTATACATTACTTGTTTTATCATGAATCTTTTTGTTCTCTTTTTCCAGAGCTGAGAAGACAGATGTCTTGACAGAAGATCTCCAACATGTAAGTTATGTGCCACCCACTACAGGCATCATGCCAAATTTAGTTTTGTTGCCCATTAGGATTAGTAATTCAGAACCAGAATGGCAGAATACAGTAGTAATGACATTTTTCCATGATGATGGTTGCTGGTTTCAGAGGAACATCACATGGTATGCAATAGAGATAAGCAAGCTTAAAGTTTATAATGAAGAAAATAGGTAAAATGATATGAAGAAGATGATATAAATGGAGTTGGTGTTATTTTATGTTGTTAATTTAGACAGATCAATTCAACAAGGACATGAAGAAGAATAGTATACCCGGTTGTTATATTATTTGATGTCCTTTACATGCAAATGTGACTGGGTGTATTTATTGATAAGGGAAATTTATGTCAGTTCATTTCTCTTCTTAATTGTAACTTGAGAAACCATAAAGATAATGTTAGCCCTAAATTCTGGGGAGAATTAAGAAAGATTTGACTTTACCCTTCCAAGTAAATTTTTCATAATAAAAGTGAGGATAAGGGCCTGTGCTTCCATTGGATTCTCATAGTTCCCATTAGTATGTGTAATGCACCTATACCTCACTCACACTCACTAATCCTAAACTAAGCACAAATGCTCACCAGTGCTGACTATTGGGAGCGACCTGCTCCGCTTGAGATAGAGGCACTCCACAGGATTGCAGATCTTTGGCGACGACATCGAGCCATTGAGTGCTAGGTGGGCCTCGTGGGTGTCTCCATGAGTTTATTTTACCAGTCAACCTGAAGTACATGAGACCAAATTTGAAACAGTCTACTCATTTTCATTGTAACTCAAAGCTTGACTAGTCCTTGGCCCCTGCATAATCTCAGTGTGTTATGTATGATGACATATTCATCACAAATGGGAGATTTTCTGTTGTAGTGAATGAATTTTAGGTCATGATAATTACTTGTGCTATGCACTGATGTCATATTGTTCCCTGTTTGCATAAGAAGCTGATGTTTTGTGCCACATTAACTTTTGCTAATCAATGATGCTGTCTTCACAGTTTATTGCTGTTGCTAGCCAACAGTTTCTAGAAATGTTAATACCATTTTGTATTTGCACATGTCAAATATTACAGTCAAACATCATGCTGAAGGCATTGGCAGAGAATTTGTAGAAGATTTTGCTGGCACTTAGACAAGTTCTCACCTCATGACATTTTAGCAAAGTTGCTAGGAGAATGGAAAAACACTAAATTTTAGGATGATATTTTAGGCTCTCTATAAAAAGAAATCGTTTTATGGTACTGGATGGGTTATGGAGCAGTATATTGGCCTTAGTAGGAAGTTCCACTTCTGGTAATGAATGGCTAACAAATACATAAGAAGATTAAGTCTATATGAAGTTGCTCTTTAACCTGGTAATGGTAGTCACAGTAACCAATTGATGGCTCCTTGTTCCCTATACCCTAGAATGGTATATATGTATACTATTATCTGCAAATCATAATCAGTTTCAGTGCAACATTACCTTTTTGGTTCTGTTTGGGGTCACAAGGTAGAATTAATATGCAGTTTCAATTTTAAAGCTGAAGATTTGGTGGCTGCAGGGAAACTATAAGAAAATGGAACTGTTCAGCATTCATCTGTAGACTGATTCTACAAATATCTAAATCACCCTTACCTAGATTGTTAAGTTTGGATATATCTTTTGGTTTTAAAAGTTTCAATAATGAAATAGTTTGATTTTGATGTCTTTCTTGGAAAGAAGTCTTTAATTCCCTATTTGTTCATTAATGTGGCACGACAAGTTGTCAATTCTCTTATTTCAAGTTCAGTTTTGTTATCAAAGTTTGAGTGTGTTATTTAGCCAAAGCCAGTCATTTGATTTATGGTCCACACTATTATGTATTGTGTTTTTGTCAGGTGAACACTCAAATGACAACAAAGAAGAGACCAGATTCACATTCAACTTTCTAACACGAGAAGCATCTGTATCGACATTTCTGTCTGAATACATACTGATTTCCAATTTACAACAAGTTGCTTTTATATGATATGCATACAAACAATAGGCTATTTAAACAAATTACATCACTACTAAAACCTGATAGTGCATCCTAAGCATTTTTGAGTGCTATGTAGCTTTCGTTTCAACAATCACATGCTGCAACCAGGATGAAAACTGACAGATGGTTGGTCATAAATTTCACCCCTTAAACATCATTCTTGTGTAGTGAGTTTTACAACATGCTTAACATTATCTTAAGAGTTTTATTTGACTTTATTTGATATTTTTCGTTTATAGGTGGAGAAAAGTGTTGAGAAAATCAAGGTTGCAATTCATTACACTAGTAAAAAGCTGAGTGTATGTATGCAAAGCAATGGTCCCGATGTTGAGAAAAGAAAGGTATTACAAAAAATATTTACCATGTCAAAATGTTGTTTTCTGTTACATTTTCAAACCAGTGATATTTCCAACTTATTTATCATACCATACAAATTGCCAGCAATCTCAGTTGGATACTTTAAGCTGATCTTATTTAGGCGCCCAGCTTAAATGATTTGATGTCTTTTCTTTGTATCTCTTTTCAAACATTGTAAGATTGTATGTCTATTACAAGAAGTGGCACATAAATTATGACCATAGTAACGATTCAGGAAATTGTGTTAACTGGTAACGGTATTTCAATGGCTGTTAAACTGTTGAAGATAATACGAACAACACCGAAGAGCCTAATAATACTAAAAATTGTGATAAATTGTGATAAAGAAACATAAATTACTTACCTTTACCCTATGTTTCTTGTTGTATACAATGATGTTTGTTTCACTACTCAGACAGTAAGGTGTTTAATAAGAAGAACTGTTAATACTATCAATTGCTGGAGTGTTCAATGTTTTGTATTGTTTACCACTCCAGAGAGATAAACAATAAAATTCATGTTTATAACTGCTCTATGGTTTACTTCCACCACTTTCTTGCTTTTTTAGGGTTCTTTTTGAAAGCTATTTAATTGATTGCTTTAAGCTATATATTATAGATATTTGTTTGTATTTTGATAACAGAAAAAACTCAATCAAATGGCACTTGCCCAGAGCATGATGGATGGAGCAAATCAACTTGGAGAGGCGTCTCTACTAGGGTGAGAGTTCACTTAAAGCTCCTTTTTATCCATTTAACTTGACACAATTGCCTGTTTACTTTGTGGTCTTATCATTTTAACACATTTGCTTATTAAATGATTAATTTCATAAATTTGTTAAATTTGTTATTTGATTAAAACAAATGTTTAATGGGGAATTGTTTTGACGTTAGGCATTTATATTTGATGTTGGTGTTGCCAACCATGTTCTTTTTATTTGATGATAGTGTAGATTTATTATAATTAGATTTTCTTGTCCTGTAGGATACTTGTCTTCCTGTCTTAAACTTTCATCTTTTTATTTTTGAAATGGAAAATATGTCAACGATAAATAGATTTTTACTTTATCATAGCAGTAGATTACCTTTACGCACTTTAAGGGAATTTTTGGCCAACCACTTGTCTTTCAGTTAATAGTGTTGTGATAAGCGCATAATTATCTTTAGCAAATGGATACACCTGTCCTCATCACCCATAGCCACATTTTACGATGTAGTAACACAACCCTACATTTAGAAGGTACCAGTTGTGTGTAGAATCTGAAGGAATCAAAAATGGAAATGTCAGAGGACTGATCTGTATCACACTAATAGGGGGCAACCAGCAATTGCAGCTTTTTCCGGAGTCACCAATGACTAAAGTATGGAGATAAAGATTTATTCTTTGATTGGTGCTATTGAAATATGTGGAAATGATGCCAGAACAGGTAGGGAAAATAAGAGGTGCTGGCCTTCCTTGATTTGTATTTAAGACTCTACTCCTGCACAAAGTTGAGGCTTTTTATAAACATTACTTATTCACATACTCTACAACAAAGAGGAAGTAACAGAGCAAGCCCTACTCCTTCAATTTGCAATGATTTGCTTTGACAAATACAGTTTCTTGGTGATTATGCTCGTGACTTCACTGTACTGCCTTCATACTACCTGTGGCAGTAAATGGTACCTTTTGGGTTGATCCAGTAAACTAGGTTGATGTATGAAGTAGCAATATGATTAGAAAGTTGAAGTATCACTGGTTGATAACAAAGGGCTTTGCTGGCCATGTTGCCATAGCAACTAATGTGTACAAAAAATGAAATAGTAAAGCTCGATGTTCTAGCTTTCTTTTGATGTCTAACAGATTTATTTATTATCAGACTCAAAAAATGACAAATCACAAATTAAGTAACTGTGCCCAGAAATTTGAGAACCTCTTGAAAAGAATTTCTGTGTTAAAGGTTTAAGGTTTATTGGGATCAAATATAGCCTTAGCTAACTATGTCCAGTCCTTTCTGTTGTTGTCTTTTGACATAGTGTGTGTGTACAATTTCTCTATCATTCATGCCTTGTATCAGAGACAGAAGGTTAGACACAGATTAATTATAGTCATGGTTGTTTGAGTCCTTGTTGTTATCAATTTTGCCAATCAAAATGCTCAATTATTGTATTGTTGACTTATTTTGAGACGAGCTTATGCAGTAGTAATAAAGGTCTACTTCCATAAAGATGTGATGATCAAGAATATATCAACTTGCAATTGTCTAGGATATACTATAGTGAATGCTTGTGATAGCCAGACTGATGTTTTAACTTTCAAGAGGCATCAGCTTATTAAATATTTAACTGTATTAAATATATTTTATATGAGATCATATAAAGATGAGTTTTAAATGTATGTTTAAACCCTTGAGACCTGCAGTGGAGGACAGGGGTTATCTTATTGCTATACATTGTGAATCAATGCTGTTTGGCATTCATTCCTCAAAAAAGAAAGATTAAGAAGAAATAGCACCAAAAAGGCAGCAAGATGGAATCACCAAACTAGCTGGATGTGCAATAAGTAATTGCAAAAATTATTTCTAGCAACAATGTAAGGCAGTTAGGAATTACAAAAGCAAGACCTTTTTCTACAGTTATCAAGGCATATGTTATGTTGAGACAAATAAGGAGGGTTGGAAAGAGTATTTGATACCGCCAAAGGAAAGATCATGCAATACAGTTTGGTGATGTTGATGTTAGAAGTGCCTGCATTGATATATTTTCTGTTTGTCAAGTATTTTGTGAAATTGGAATATTGGAACTATTCAATGATGTCATGTTTACGATGATGACAATGACGGCAGCAATTATGAAGCTCATAACAACTGTAACAGTGACAAACATTTGAAGACTCCATTGGAAGAACCAGAAAATGAAGTCACATTTTGACTGGAAGTACTTTTTAACCTTGGTTACATTCCTCGTAAACCAAAGTTTCCTTTCCCCATATTGGCCTATGGAAAAACTAGATGAGTCCACCACAAAAGGCTTGTAAAGAAACCTCATACAATGGAAGAACCAGATAAGACCCTTGGGAGCAGTGGAAAAAGCAGTCAAGTTCTTTGATGTTTTCATGAAAGTGACCACATGATCCTCAAGGCTGAATCAGAACAAAAGCTTTCAGATGACAACAAGCAAAATGGTGACCTGTAATGATAGTCAGCCTGTGCTTACAGATAAACCAAGAAAAAGAAAAAGCAGTGGTTCTAGGAAGAAGAGGGAGAAAATAGAGAGGGTGAAAATAGAGAGGGCAAGAAGTCTCACTGCAGGGAGGACTGTAAGTGTACAAGATTAGTGTGCTTTACCGCAGTTAACTCACAAGGAAGACAAATTTGAATTTCCTTATATTTATAGTTGTAGGACTTAACTGCAAACATGAGAGCAGAACACAATTGTATTGATGGATATATAAGAAGAAACATTACTTGACAGTTCTTGGAGTTAAAGACTTTAAAACTTAAACATTTTGTTTTGTCCATTTTCTGAAAATGTGACTTATCTAGTTTTTCCAATGGAGTCTTCTTTTTGTCTTGCAGGGGTGTCCTTTTAGCAAGTGGTGAAACAGAGTCTGCTCTTGCAGGGGAACGAGCAAATTGTGAAATGAGTATTGATGAGAATGTCCTTTTTCCAATGTCAAAGTTACTTGAGGTATGTGAGGTAGTTGATGTTTGGATTGTCATTGTTATGTCCACCTTTCTTCAGTATCATGTCAAAATTGATATTTTTGAATCCTTTCTCAAATTGGGGTCCTGTATGTATATATAAATGTGTATGTATGTATGTACTTATGTATTTGTGTATGTATATATGTATGTACAAATTGATAGTATTAAAACATTCCTCATTCAGTTGCAGCTCAAATAGTCAGGTGACGTTTTGAGAATGAGTGATGATTGTATACATAAAATGCTGATGTACAGTAAGCTCAACAGTGGAAAAAGGAAGAACTGGAAGACCCTTGCTCAGGTATAAGGACAAACTAAAGTACAATCTCTCAGCCCTTGAAATTCCCTTTGAATCATTTGAGGACTTGGCACTGGACAGGAATAGATGGAGAGCCACTTGCCAGGAGAAAATTAAGACCTTTGAAACAAAGTGCATCAGAAAATTGAAAGATGAACGACTAAGAGTTAAAATGAATGTCACGCAGTCACCTGCCAACAGTTATCACTCATGCCATATTTGTAGTCTCAGTTGCAGATCACTTGCTGGACTAAAATGCCATCTTCAGCATAAACATCCAAACTGAAAACTAACTGCTGTTAGACACTTGTATGTCAATATCAATAGGAGAGTCCATCATGTATATATGTATGTACAGAACCCAATGCTGTATTGAACTCTTTAGCTGGAGTAAGGGATGCAAGATTATTTTGTTCAACCCACCATTTAGTAAAACAGTTGCTAAAGTATTTCTTAATTTAGTCAATAAATGTTTCCCAAGATTTTTAATAGGAACTCTGTCAAGGTAAGTTGTTCTTCTATGCCAAACTTTAAAAGCATTATTAATCAGAACAACTCTGGTATAGAAAATGTCTGTAATGAATTGCCAATAACATTCATTGTCAACTCCTTTGCAATCTTTTTGTGCTAATTATGACATTGAGTTGTCTGTAAAGTCTATTCTCCATTCCTGTAAGACCCAACAATTTATTGAAGTATTTCTTAGATACTGGTCATATGTTGCTGGTATGCTAATTTTAATGATCAGTCCTTACTTCTATATCTACCATATTAATATTTGTAATATGTCTACTGTAGGTATGTTTTTAATATATCTATATACTAGTATTTGTAATATATCTGCTAGTACCAATATCTACAATATCATCTTGCTGCAACACATACCTTTGTTTTAAATTAACGATCAACATTCAAATGGTCAACAGAAGAATCCTTAGAATCATTACATGTATATGACTTTAAGCCATCTTTGTTTTGAAGGAACAGTTTTAGTTATTGTTCTTCATGTGTTATTCATCTGTATAACATAATCAAATTTAAGCTGTATTTCAACATGAGAAATGCTTACCTTCTAGTGAGGCATACCTAATTAGCTCAAGATTCACAAACATCTTGTAAGTTAAGAATGCGATTGATTAGATCTCCATTACCATTTAAGTGTGCTTATTTCCCTTTTATGGTGACATTTATGCATTTTTAATGTTACTAGTGCTAAAAAATAGGATGTGCAGCCAGTAGACCATTTTTGTTGTAGCAGTCTAAAAACAGGTACCTAGTTTGATGGGGCTGGAGCTTTCAACAATTGACCTCTGAAGTATGATGACGTTTGGGTTTGGACTATCTGTAGGTCAACAACATTCAATGCACCAATAAGGTTTTCTTGCCAGGATTATAAGCCTTCCTGATATGCTGAGCTTGGCTGTATAGATAGGTTTTATTTCCTCTTCTTGCTCTCTCCATTTGCACTGTGCCATATATAGACTTATTCTTGGTGACTTTGTTTCAACACCTTTCTTCTTCAACAGACTGATATTCCCTCCATTATCCAAAGCAAAAAAAAGTTAACAAAAGCTGGTCTTGATATGGATGCATGTAGGACAAGGTAATTATTATTTTATTGTGTAAGGCAGCTAAGGCAATAACACATGTATACCATTTGAAGGGAGAAATTTGGTCATTATGCAGTTGACTATAAGGATGGTTGCAATCAATTAGAGGTAATATGTTTGTGGAATGAAGGTCAAAGGTATGGTTTGATATTCTTTATTTTAGTGTTACCTTTATTACTGCAGATAACTTTCTTTCAGTTTGAAAGAATGTGACTGACATTTTGGGGACACAGAAAATTAAGCAACTGTGAAGATGTACTGCTTAGTACGGAATATGAGCCTGTTGTTCCTGGAATAAAGCCCTACCCTGTAAAGCAATTAAAAGGGATTGGAAATACTGTTGACCATTTGCAAGTGATACAGAAGCCACAGATAACAGGGTCAGATTTCCTAGCATTTGTAATATGTATGATATAGTATCATTATTAGTGCAGTGTTTCAGCACTGTAACATACATAGGAGACCTATCTGTCTGCAACTGAACAAACTGCCATTGACATGGAAAATGTTTTCATTGGCTTGATGTAAAAATTGCTACTAGAGATGATGGAACAATAAGAGTAGCCTCCATTATGATTTAGACTGATCAAGGACCAAGTTAGCTAAAAATCCTGCAAAATAAGATCTCTGCAATTTCAAAGTCCATGAAACTGATGGATTTAGTTTGCTGGAAGTAGACATTGGAGGCATTGAAGACCATTATTTGAATTTCCGTTCATTAAAGATGAGGTAGAAAATACCCTAGGTGATCGAGTCAAGAGTCAGTTAGAGCTTGTTGCGACTTATTGATAAGAAAATATGAAGTACAAGGAGGCCAAAAAGAATATGAGAAAAATGTTATAGAGAAGACAAAGATAAGTGGACGATAAAAGCGCAGAAGAAGTAGCTCCAAGAGAATATTGTAGACAGCTGTATAATATAATATAGTATATGTTATGTGGTTGTACGTCAGGGGTCAGTGTATAAATCATTGTAAAACAAAGTAAAGTGCCTTCTCCAATGGAATCCATAATTTCGATGCAGAGTGAGCAGCAGCGTACAAATGGTGTTCCAATAGATTGGTAGGAAGCTAGTATAATTAGAATTCCTAGATAGAGAGACCTGATAGAGAGACCTGTCATAATGTAACAACTGTACTGGCCGGACTTTGCACATTATAACATTAATCAAGCTCAAGAGATGTAAAGCAGGTACCGTAAGAGGAAAGCGAGCTGCATTTCTAGAGAACCATTCTTGAAGGGAGCAAATTTTGACCAGAAGAATAATCTAGTATGTAGCTTCATAGGTGTCAGAAAGGCCTTCAATAATCAGCAGAGAAAATCTCTAACATGAAAGAGTTTGAAGCCCGATGGTGTACCAGGTAGCTTTCTGAATGTCAACAAGCCACAGTACATAAAGTGTGAATGATGTGTTGGTACTGAAAATGGCCTGAGTTGACCGATTGACACCACTATTACACAAGAGGAAGGGTTTACTGTGGCTTATATGAGCTTGAACTTAGAAAACATCTTACACGCTTGGAAAAACTATTAATACCTACTGTATCATGCTTAACCACCGTCCCATAAAAAGCTGAAAACTCTGTGGCTTGGCAGAGTCATGTATTAACTTAAGTTGGATAGGGATGTTGAGTTTCTTAGATATACTAAAAAAAATTGTAGTACTTATATTTCGGTAGAGAGACCAAGGGCTCTCTTGCAAGTGATTGTTGTACCGACAGTCTCTCATGTATAGGAAAACAACGTGCTCTGCCAACATGCAAAAAGTTCATTTTATTTTGACCGAAATACCTCTGCAGAACTCCTAGGGTTATATATTAGCTGAAAATAAAGGGTACTATTACATGGTTGTGGTATAATGCCTGCATAAGTGGATTTGATGCAAAATTTAGGTACGGTTAGATACCTTTTCTTCATAAAACTAAAATGAGGTATACCTATTGTATTTGCAAAGGCTGAATTGCTATTGGTGAACAAGCATAATGAAAACCTTAGCTCTGCAATTTGATAATAGGTAGTAAACTAGTAAATATTTGCTTCTTAATCACAGCATAACAGAATTTTATTATTCATATTTGAGATTAAGAAGGAGGACATTTATTTATGGTACGATCGTCAAAAATTGAAAGCCCAGTGCTTTTGTGGTGTAATTGTTCAGCAAACATTGCCACATGTTTAAATATATTAGATAACTGTGGTCTTAGCGCAAATGGCCATTGTTTTGTGTCTTCAAATTGTTCTAGATGGTTGAATGCAGTCAAACAATCACATGCAGCTAGCAAAGATATGGTGTCAGCAGCAAACAAAGCAGACGTTTTAAAGCAAGACCTTGAAGATGAAACGGCAAGATTTGAAAGTTGCCAGGATTCATTAATTACAGAGATGTATTCTTTCATGGCAAGGGAAAAGGAGTATTCAGAATGGATGATCAAGGTGATTCACCACTCATGATATTTTCTTCTGTCCCATCTTTCCCCTTTTTTCATCTGTCCCATCTTTCCCCTTTTTTCATTTGTCCAATCTTTCCCCTTTTTTCATTTGTCCCAAGGAAGACTAATGATCTATCACAGGTTATATCAAGAGGTTATGGCCAACCTATTATCTTGACTTGAGTGATGAAAGGAGGCGTCCTTAACTCTTTATAACTACATTCCAGAATAATAGAACTGTTCAAGTTTAAAGTATCCAGGATTGTTAAGGTGTTAAGCTGTTATAGTAATGTAAGTAAGTTGATTTAGCACAACTTTCAAGTGCAATCATCAGTTGATATAATTACCCTTGGATTTACAGAGATGAAGTGCATTTTCTAGACATGCTTCATCACTCTTGAAGCTTGGGGAGTTAACGGTAAACATGAACTGTGATTTGGTCGTGACTTCTCCCTTTTTGCAGCGTAACGCAAGCCTGTTTTATTTCCTGACTTTAAACATGTTGCCTCCAGATTTGTGGATGTTTGTGTAAGCTGTTATTCTGATACTATTTGAACAAAGAAGCATTTATGGTTCATAGATTATCTTAGCGCAAGAGTTCCTATCAACTTTCCTCCTTAATCGCACTTCAAGCATAGAATCGAAGCAAAGTGATGTACGTGAACATAGAAACAGCTATGTTGTTATACTGATGGGAGCCCAAGCCTTGATTCAACACCTCAAGTACCATGATTCTGCTGTTGAGACGTGTCTCAGTAAAGCATGAGTATCAATATCTTGAAAGTTTGGTTTCCACTTAAGAACATTGCGGGATACTATTTTGCTGACAATGAAATTGTTTGAAAATTGTCCATAGTTTTCTTCAGTTAGAATGTTTGGAGACGTTCCTTTGATTTCTTATGTTGAAGTGGCTGTAAAGAGTGGTCTCGACATAATCTAAGATCTGCATTAATTTTGCGGATTAAGCATGCGGTCTGTTCATAGCAGAGGCAAGTTTCATATTTTAATATCAGTACAAAATTGATGAAAGTTGTATTGCTCTTGTGCCATAGCTGATGGAAGCACAGATGGTGTACCACAGAGAGTGCTTAGCTCTGATAGAAAATTCATTACCTGCTTTGAAAGCCCAAGTAGGTGAGTTCTAATTTTTTATACTTGGAAACCTACTCTGTTTGCAAGCATCAGTGTGATAGTATGACAAATGTAAATAGTATGATAAATGTAATTGCTATTGGTTACTGTATTTCTAAAATCCACACCATAGGGTCATACTCATGAAAGTGAGCATATTGGAATTCTTCAGAAAATCGAACATTTTAAAATTAACACATAATAGGAGCAACTACTTACTTATTGCGTATTCCTTGCATACTTTTCTTTTTACGTTCCTCACCATGATCATTTTTTTCGAGATATGTACTAACTGTAGATGAATATCTTTTGTATGTTGCAAACCAGTTGGATCATAACACTTTTCTTTGAAGACAAATCTCACAATTTTGTTGCATTGTAGATCGAAAAAATATTTTATTGTTTGGTATTCTCATAGGTTTTGCTAGGCTGCGGACCTACTGGCATAATAGATTGAGTGAATATCAATGAAAACATCTACGTTAGTTTAAGTGTAACTATGATCTCGATATGCTTACTCCTCTAGAGGACTCTATGTTTCGCCCAGTGTATGGTTGCCCATTAGAAGATCATTTGCGAGTCACAGATAGAGAAATAGCATTTGTTCTTGAGGAGTGTATCCTGTTCCTAATGGAAGTGGCAATGGAGACTGAGGTTTGATTATCTTTACATTACATTATATAGCCCCTTTCATTCACTTCACATTCCTTTGTTGTACTCCCAAACAGTTGAGATCAGAAGAAATTTGCAACTGTAAATTGATTTAGTTGATATTGATTTTAAAGTGTGTTCTCTTTAGTGGTTTGCTTTTTTTATTTTAATATTATAAGATAGGAGTGTATAACAAGGTATTATCAGTTGGGCCTTTTGAATACTGGTATAGACTATAACAGAAGTACTGCCCAAAATATAATTGAGTTTATCATATGATTTCCAAATAAGGTATGCGGTATTTAAAATAAGGGTGCTCTTGTGAGAAGAAACTGAGGTGTACAATAACGCAGCTAAGAAGACAAATTAAGTTTGGGCAAATAGAAAATAGACAAACCTAAGCCCAGGGATAGTATAGGCCCACGTTAGGAGTGAGTAAGCCCACGATAAGAGGCTTCGATTCCTCGCAGCGTTCGGTTTACGGCAACCTCGGCACATATTTAAAATAATGAATGGTTGTCACTTGGCCCAAGTAGGCATCCAGCATCCTCCGTACTTGGATAACGTATGATTCAACATGCCAGCTACGTTCCTCGATATGGAAGCTTCGTCTTTGTGCATCTCAGAACCTTAAAAACAAACACTTCTGCAGCAAGATGTAGTTTATTTCGGAAGGAGCTCATCTTTTTTATTCGCAAGATTTGGTTCATCTTATATCGCATTTTATTTAGTAAGCTGAGATCCTACTCTTTCCAGTTTTCATAAGTACCCAACTGCGTATTCCACAACAATGACAGCAAAGAAAGAGAATTTCACATCATAAAACCACCATATTTCATCTTTATTGTAACGCAACGTTACAGCAGTTTCTGTTGTACAGCATGATGGCTCACTTTACAAATTGATGAAACAGATAAATTTTCAAATCGCCCATACTGGTATTTGAACGCGGAACCTTCTTTACACAAAGCTGCAGACTGAATCACTGAGCCATCGCAAAGTTTACCATAGCAGCTGTTAGTTTTAGTAACTAGATTTGTTTTTGTATATCGTATGATCTTTAGTCTCTGGATACTTGTTAGTGAGATTTTCAAGCCATGAAAATTAAATTCGACGTTAAAATGTACACACGTTTCTACAAATGATGGTCGTGATAGTATAATGCACCTTAATACTGTAGCAACTTGGTACAGATTGATGGAAAGTACTTTTATTCTGATTTCTGATGACTTAAAAGTGAAACGTTTTTCTGCTACTTTAACGTTGCACATAATCTGCAACACATACAGTAATTATGAGAATAGTTATGTCAGAATTGTTTTGGGAAATCTTTAGGTCTGTTGAATCTTAGGGCTCTTTATGACTGAGGTTATTAATATGGCTCATGTGGGTAGGGAGAGGGGTTTTGGGTGGGATAGGCTACATCTTGGGACTTAAGCCAAGATTGATAGTATTTATTTGAGGTATATAAGTAGTCAATACAAAGGAGTGCTACATAAAGCTCCTCAGTCCGTCATCTATGCACTATTGTCGGACCATGAAGCCAATTAATATGATAGATTGTGGAAATTTCGTTTATGAAGTGGCTGTCGATAAATAGCCAAGAAGTGTAGGAATTCACTTTATCATTATTTATTGCGACTCTTAGTGGTGCTTCATTACAAAGATGTTTTCATTTACGTTCTTTTTGTCGTGAGGATTTAGTTTTGTCAAAGAAGTGAATTTTTGAGAAGCTATTCTGTTTTTCCTATTAAAATGTTCAGTGGGTTTGAGTTTATCACTTCTCACATTCGGATGTTTCGTGATGTAAATAATCAATTTTTTGTATCGTGAACATCTGCGTTTAATTTTCCTACCGAAAATGATAGACTCGTCCACATGTCATTTCTTAGGGACTATTCAGGCTAGCAGGTTCTACATTAAAGATAAAGAAACTCAGAGTAAGTTCACATTTGGTTTATCTGCTGTTTATTCTTTGTTTTCTTTGCCGCATCCTATTCACGGCAAGGGGTCATTTACAATAGACGTTGAACATCCCTCTGTCAACCATTTTCATGACACTACCCTCATCAGTTAATATGCATGTCTGGTAAGCGAGCTACTCCATTCCATTAAGTAAATAGTCGATCCGAGTTGTACAACGTTAGGTCTGGATACTATTGTTTTGCAGATTGATTCCACCACCATTCATATTACTCCAGCAGATGACATCCTTTATCAACTACTTTTTGATTTGCTAGTAGATCTCTATTTGTTCCTGCTTTGCATTACCTGATTCTAGGCCTCCTTCGATGCTGGTATAGTTGACATGTCAGAATATGTGAATGATGTCCATGCAGTTACAGGTATGATTTGTAACCAACTTAACAGCATTTCTTTATCCGTGGCAAACGTTTTTGCAGAAGTATATGAGAAATTTCGTAATATTTGCTTGTACATTCAATGACAGTTGATACTTTTGTGAGAACAATTTTATTGTGGGGTGCAGGCTCATGCTTATTACATAACCCTTCTTCCCTCATACCTGATGTGAGCTCTTAGTGATGATTTGTAATTGGTTATAATACCAAGGTGATCCCTTATTTATCTCAGTTGTCTCTTGTACTAGGCACTCAGTTTCCTGAACCTCTTATCTTTTATCTGCTATCTTTTATCTGCTATCTTTCTTTTAAATTTCAGGTGCACTGAAACAGTACCTTCGGGAACTCCCAGAACCACTTTTAACATATAGTTCTTATAACGAATGGATCAATGCCAATAGGTATGTAGAGTGTACTTTCAATTTCAACCCTCGGTATTCTCGCACGAAAACCCGCCAAAATTCAGTTGAATATTTAATTTCATGGCCAGGTAAGGTTTATCTATTCTTTAACATTTGTTAAAATATATCAGACGCGGTAACCAGTATAATAGCAAACATAATAACAAGATATTTTCTATCATTTTAAGCTCTGAATATTTCGTATACGCAGTTAGATACATAATCAAATCTTGTTTCATGAATGAAGACATAGATCATTGATGAAAGATAAGAGATAAAGAGGTACATTTCCAATATTTTCCACAAAATTTAGCTTTTGACTGATTAACAACTTCGTAGCTGTGGATTACTGATCCAGGTAGTTATGATTACCATGACAATGAAGAACAAAGACAAGGAAGAACAGCCTAACATTGGAAGACGTTTTCTTGCTGTATGGTCGTATCTAAGTTTACACTATAATATTAGACAGAGGTTTCGTACTATGACAACGTTAGTTTTGAAAAGTTGGCGCCTTTTCTTTCCCAATCCTATTTACTCTTCACTCAAAAAAAGTGTCAAAGTTTACTTACCCCTAGCGTTATGTTACTTTTTGAAAGGCAAATCGGACAACACAGCAATCGGCTTCAATTGAAGGTTATCTCACTCGAAGTGTCTCCTTGAAATTTTCTATTTTCGGACGGCTTTTTTGGGGGTGGGGGTGGGGGTGGGGAGGACATGCTATCGTTTATGTTGCTCTGCCTCCTGAGCTGTTGTGACATGATGATGATTTAAGTAGATGACTTTTTGTAGTCGTCACATTTGCTTTCAGTGATCCGTTTAGGACATCAATATTCAGGTCTACTCACTTTGGGGACAGGCGTCTTTGTGCCTTGGGATTAGACCATATCGATCAGTACAAGACCCATTGAAATATGTTCATTGTTTGCGGGGTGAATCCCTCGTTTGAATCCGGGGGCTGACGCACTTTGATTTTTCTGCAGTATTGCTTAAGATTTAATAGTTTAAATCCTCTCTTTGCAAACAACAGTTTATATTTCCTCACATTATGCACCAGGTGCAAAATATTTTGAAGTTTTAGTAATAATCCAGATTCACAAAATATCCCGTTATAGAACGAGTGGCAGTCGTGGCCCGGATACATGGTTTCTTTTGCAAGCCAGGCTTAGTATCGTTAGTGGAATTTTCAGGGCAATATGGGGCAAGGTGAACTCGGCCTCCCAGTTATTTATCAGTTCACCTCACAAGCTGGACAACACTTTCATTATAAGCTTTGCCTGCCTCCTCGTTGAAACACATAGAACTTGATGAGGACGGATTCAAGTGTCAGGCACTTCTTTTCACTGATCACGTTATTGCTTTTCTGTCTCTTACTTCAGCATATCTGATCGTGATGCAAGACTCCAGGCCTTGTGGGCTGTTAAGGATAGCTTACCACCAGAAAATATGGCCAACCTTAGGTAGTATACCTGATTCCTTATTACTCTATTTACAATGCTTTCAAACTTGGTTACTATCTGCACTGGATAATTGGTGGAAACGAGATTCATCGATATAGAGGCGGTGCTTTTGACAATATTACGAGGAACATCAATTCAAGTAATGCAAGTATTTTATGGCCTTCTGATTTTGTAGTTTTTACTTCCTAAAAAGGATGACGAAGACCTTGGAGGTGCATGTCAGATATAATTTGAAGCCTTTGAAGCCGTCATTAAATTGCAGCAGTCTATAATATTTGAGGTAGAGAGAAAGAGGGCAGCAGTGCTGGTGCCCGTGTACGTGTACTGAGTAGTAATAGTTATTCTAGTGCTGTTATCCGCGGTTTTTGTACCCCCTCCCCTATTTATTCTCTGTTGAGATGTTACAATAATTCCTGTTATCATTTTTAAACGATTTATGTACTTTTTCCACAGGTACTTGATCTGCTTTCTCAGCAAGCTGGCCGAAAATGCAGAGATCACTAAGATGTCAAGTCAAAACATCGCAATTGTTATCGCACCAAATCTGATTTGGGCAGATGACGAAGAAGGGTAAGCTTATGCTCTTGTGTCTTATTAGGAATACACTTCTCTCTTTAGGATATTTTCGTGGTGGTGTCCACAGATGTAGACTCACTGGTTGATGCCGTGTTGTTATCTTGTTGATCAAACATTTGAAGTGACTTGTTGGCCCTTTATCTGGGGAAAATATACAATTTTTACCGTACTATCTGTGTTTGATTTATTACTGTAGGAGACTACGCCTATACTGATTATATTCCTACGTGACTATCTTGTTATTTACGTTTTTCTTACAGGACTGTTTATCTAGCCTTTTTTACAATTTACAGGGCTAGGGTTATACTTAACTTTCTCCTAAAGGAGCAACTGTTTGTTGACAGGGATAGAAGAAGCCCCTCAATACTAAAATGTCTTCTCTATCATTTCCAGGATGTGTTTCGATAAAGAAAGGACTGTTGTCCTTTCTCTCATGTACTGCCTCATAATTGTACTACTTCCTTTAAAACGTCAGATTTAAAACGATGAATAATTTGATCCGTATGAATGAGGAAAGAGGAAATGTCTTTTCATTAGTATCTCTTCTAACTTGATGTCTTCAAATCCTGTCTTCTCTATTACTTAAATGCCATCATGCTGCATTTTGTTTTAGGTTCGCTGTACAGCATGCTGGCAACATCACCTCCATCGTCGATAGCCTGATTCAGCACTGCAGTTGGTTTTTCCCTGAAGGTTAGACGCTGGAAATGAGTACTACATGGACCCATTAATATTGTATTTCATGCAAGTTCATTTCGAGTACTTCTTATCCACTTAAACCTTTGACTAAGTCAGTCAACGAGAAGTGAGCTGCCGTTTTCGGTTTTACATACTAGATTTTACCTAATTGTTTCATCGGAGTACTTGAAATTTTCAGTGCTTATAATACTTTCGTCATGGAATGATTCATTCGAGGATACCTTAACAACCAAATTTCCGGACGTAAAATGTTGTGGGATTATTTTTTAGGTTTACTGTTTTCTCCTTTATCCTTAAGGCTCTTATCATGTAAGAATAAGGTGTCTTAAGTTAGGTTCCCAAAGTGTTTTGGTACAAAAGAATGTATTATATTCATACTCAAGGCATCGGGTATAATAGGTATTTCTGTTTGCGCCACCAAGTTTCACGATTCTTTGATCTGTTGGATCTGACGATAGTCAGGCTGGCCAAAGTGTTCTTCAGTCACCTTTGCAGCATAGTAGTATCCTTGTGAAGTTTCCTATCAGTTTGCTAGGTGAGCTTCTGTTTATATTTTAGAGATTCCTATAAAGTTATCCACATTAAACCGATGGTGGTTAATTGGTTGATTGGTCGAGACGGCTATCTCCGAAGTGTACCTGAGAGAGTTTCTTATGCTTTTGTGGAAGTTTGTATTAACTAAGCTATTGAAATCAAGGTCGACGTCTAAGTTTCCATATGCCGAATTAGATAGCATGTTGTCGTTAGGAAACAGTGTGTAGACGTTTCTGGTCGTAAAAAGACAGTTGAGACTTTGATGTCTATTCTCTGATGATCATAGTGTTTATGATTACATTTGAATCTCTTTGAAAAACGTTATGAGCTCAGAAAGAATGTTCTGATTGCCTCTCGATCTGAGATATTAGCCTTTACCCGAAACGTTTTTGTGCGAGGTGTCGAAAAGTATCTGAAACATTTTCCCGTTTTGGTTGTTAATGTATTCTGAAATTATAGTCTGTAGTCTGTTAGTTGGTTTACGTTTTATATGTGGTTAGATGATAAAGAAGAAAGAAAGGAAATGAGAGCTCGTTCTTCTGCACGCGCGGTAGCATCCCTTCTTTCGATGTATTATATCACACCACATCTGCTGCTTTGTTTTCCATAGTACAAGTGTACAGTTGAATATTTTTATAAGTGATTGAAGATTGTAATTAAGGTATGTATGTATCCACCATCTTCATATTGTTTCCAGCCAGCAATAGCAGAAAATTGGTCTTACTTGAATTGCTTTCTGTTTGTTTTTGTCCTTTGGCCATTTATTAACATTAACATGCCGGCTGGCACACTGTGGCTACGTTCCTGTTCGTCATACCAAACAACTGAGTGCTCTTTTGCTTTCGCAACCACACCATGTAAGTTTGTGTTTTGTCTTTGTGTTCTCCATCGTGGTCGATATTTCTCCATTTTGTCTCATTTGAACTACATTTCTTGCCTGTACACCTGTAATATAGGTGTTTTTGATGTTTTTGTTGTCTTTGTCCATAGGAGTTGACTTTGGCCGACAGGCTTCTGGAGAGGATGGAGCGATTCAAAAAGACAAGAGCCCTTTGCAGTCTCCAGGGCGCTCTGGACAGGAGTCGGCCCCAGAGGTGTCGTTGACGGGAGGAAGCCTCCTAAGCGAAGTCTCAAAAATTTTTAATCTTAATTCATCATCGAGTCCTTGGTAAGATGAGTTAATTGTAACGTTTTTTGTATGTAATACTTCCGTATTAATGTACTGCAAAAGACGATGTTCATGTGATTTGCCGTAATGTTATCACTCTTTCCCGTTAGTATTTTAAACCACGCTTACGCCTGATGTATATGTATAGAAACGTATTCTTTAGTTTTGCGTATGTTTGCTTACTTAAAGTACTGTGTGTACTTTACCTAATCTCCCATGTAAACGTATTTTATGTTTTGTAGTTGTATATGGTGCAAAGCCACATACAGTCAATGTTGTAGGTACATGTACATATGGTTCGTACTTGTGAAAATCATGTAGTGTTTCTTCTTACGGAGTATGTTTTAAGTGTTAAGTGTAAGTCCCTTTTAGTGACATGTTGTGCTAGTTTCTGTAATGTTTGTTATTCGGGAGGACTCAGAGTGGAATGGATAGTCGGAACCTAAGTATCTTCACCAGTTAAGAGGAGCGGTTGAGATGGCCAAAGAGCTGTGTATGAAGAAGGGGGTGCAGTGTAAAGCCGCGGCCCCTTTTAAAGTGTAGAATGAGTACAGTGGGCCACCTTGCAGCTTCTGAGAGTTTATCTACCTAATCGTTTATTTAAGACTTACGTACATAACTTGAATGCATGGTCTTTATCAAGTTCTTACTTATTTTGTTTCCACTATATCCTTCCATTGACCCTTGGCAATTGGACTTCTTCGGATCAGTATTTTCTCTGTCTTATCCGACGATCGCGTTGGGATCTCCTTCTATACCGTCTGCCATTTACCTTTTACTTGTTGACTCGGAAAGTAAAACACTCTTGTCTTCTCCTAATGAGATGACTGAACCAAATGTCGTTTTCCTTGGATAATGCGGAGAATAGGATTTCAGATGGATCCAATTTAGTTATCTGTCACTTTACATCTGTCTACATTTGTTATTCCAAGTGTGGCTGTGAAAAAGTCTTTTTGCGTTTTCACGTTTGAGAGTCTATGTTTCGGAGGACTATGCAGTAACTGAGAAACTCAAGTTTGCCCCTTTGGGAGTGAGAAATATCTCTCGTATTCCACAGACTTTTACTCAGGTTAGTCTGAAGACACAAACGCTGTAATCCATCTTTGCGTTATGCAAGTGCCAACTAAAACGAAATTTTACTTTTAAACTCCCTCGCCACTTATTAGGTCCTCTGACGCTTCTTTCGTAATACTTTTACACAAACGAACTTTGATTTTTAAGGTAAAAATGGAAAATGTCAATACGTTTCTCATTCTTACTCAGTAAGTATGGTTGTTGAATTTATGGCAATCAAGTAAGCGCTTGAATTTTTGTACATTTTTGAACGTAGGTTAAGTAAATGAAGTGTAATGACTGAAAATCAAGTGCCAAATCGCGATTTATTCAACGATTATTTCTTTACAGTTATTTTTTAATTTGCTTTGATGGAAATAATCATCCCTTGCGATGTTCTATGCTTCGTTAACGAACTTTGGAATATTCTGGAGTGCTACCCAATCTGGAAGGATGTGGTTTTGCGTCTTTGGACCTCACTAACGTCTTCGTTTTCTGAAATCTTAATTTCGAGTGTACGTAGCAAGAATCTAAAGCAAGATTGGAAGCTAAACCTGGCTATTATAGCTTCACTGATGAATGAAGTGAAAACAAGTCTGCAAGTGACTTAAATGTTAGTCTAGTGTTTTGATGGGAGTATGAGGTGTGTGCAGACCAGAGATATGAGTGTGGTTGTTTGATTGGCCTGTCTCTCTTGTGTGTTTAAATATGATCACAGCAATGGCCATCCAGCCATCGCCACAGAGTTTCCATTACTTGTGTCGGCACGACTATTGCCATCAATACCCTCCTCTCTCCTTCTTCTCCTCCTCCCCTCATTCTCCCGCTTCTTGCTGAACTTTCCCTCCTGTTGGCCCTCCTCCCCATCATCGTCATTGCTATCGCCATAATCATGATCATCGTCATCCTCATGATAATCACCATCATCATGATCATCATCATCGCTATCACGATCATCATCAGTATAAACAGTCATTCATCATCATCGCTATCGCGATCATCATCGTCATCATCATCATCATCATCATCATCATCATCATCACCATCATCGCTATCGCGATCATCATCATCACTATAAACCGTCATTCATCATCGTCATAATCCCCTGCTACAGTATTCTACTCACCCGTTCTTCATGGTAAACAAGGTCATCCAAGTCATCACAATCCTCATCCTTCTTATCTTATCCTTTTCACGAGTAGCATGGAAGAAGATCTAGGCAGCCCTGGGACATACAATAGCAGTGGAAAAGAGAGCCCTCTTCTTCTAAAGAAAGGGCCTGCACCACCAGTACCTAACAAGCCATCGCCAAACACGGGGTCCAGACAGCCTTATGCCGGACATCGTCACAGTAGTGGTTCATTCTCTCCTCCACCGCCACCCCCGCCAAAACCAACGAAGAGATGATATATCCAACATGCTAATCATTTTGTAAGGATGCCATCGATAATGGAAGTAAGAGCTTATGAAAGCGAACGACGTACGTTAGTCACCGGACTCGACTAAGCAGGACGTTGCGTCACTACAATTGCAGGATAAACACTACCATTCTCATTGGTGATAATTACATTTAGAGTCATTTGCCAATTGACGTAACGGTGTTGATTGATCAGTACATCCACGTGGTTCTCAAGGACATTTTCATAGCAATTGCAATAGCATACTTACTTTTCATCACTTTCTACTCTGCTTGGACGCATTCGAAGATACTCTATTACTGAGCAGAACTTTTGTCGTTGTGTTGGTGCATATATTTCATTCGTAAGCCAGGAGTACAGTTCTGCCACAATCGTATGATGTAATAATTTGTATTTTGTGAATTTGGTGCTTTTGTATTGAAACTTAGGACTGCCTGTGGCGGTATTTTTCAAATTTGTTGATATTTATAATGCATCAAGTAGAGGATGGTGCCCGGGTGAAGCATTGCATGGACGGTATCAGGGGGAGGGGCGGACGCAGTTCCACGCTTGCTTCCAGATTTCATAGCGATCACGGTACTAATACAGGTCGGGTTCAATGTGACAGTATCCTACAATGTAGACGTCAGGAATGAGAGCCTGTACGAGGAACAATGAAAATTGCAGGAGGTGTTGTTGATCTCGCCATTTTACCCTAAAGTCAAAAATCTGTAATGGCATGGTCGTTCCTCTCGCATTGCATTAAAGGGTTAGTCTACACCGCATAGTTAATTCTTGCGGAAAGAGCGTTGCATTTCTTTATCTTTTGATTGTACCGGACTTCGAAAGACTTCTTTAGAGATTATAATATGGTAAGACAAAGGTTGGGTATCGATATTCCATTATTTTCAATGGCGTTTCCCATTATCCTTATGACTTGTTATTGGCGGTATTTATCTTTTCATAGTGTGACCTAAGTTCGACGTAAGTGAAGACTTGTTGAATTGCTGTCTTCAGATGTTTATTACTGAGTTGTTTGCCATATGCTACCTTAGGTTGATCGGTCTATCTGGAGCCGTAGTAAGCTATAATAGCAAATACTTACATAACCCTGGTTAATAACTACACTGACACACTATTCGTAACCAGTTGGTATTTGTTTAAGAAGGCTGGAGATCTCCATTCAAGGAAGAGCTGTTACGTTAACCTGAAAAGAAGATTGTATTTGCTAAACGATAACCAAAGCTTAAAGACCTCAATCAATTATTATTTGTATTTGAATCAGCGCTTCTTTTACTTCATAGACTGTTTCGAAGTAGAGATTTACTGTAACCAATATTTCATTAAGCTTTCTTATCTGATGTTGTACATTGTTTCAGGAATTATGTTGATTTGCAAGTACACTTAGTAAGAAAAGGTTAAAATCAGTTAATATCGTATTATCAATTTCAGACTGACTTTGGAGAGAACTTTAATAACAAAAATGTTCAATGGGTCGAGTCGCGTTTTCGACGCGTATGCGCCATGAGATTTCATTTCCGGCAAGCTATTGACTGAATATAGAATGCCAGGAAAATTTTGTACTTAGATTGTGTATGGAATTTGGATCAATCGCTTTCTAATAGTTAGCGTATCTTATGACACGTGTGGTGTCGGATAAATGTAACACGAAGACCTTTTGTTTTAGAGTCCTTTTCTGTGCATGTCACTTAGTGATAATGACCACGACCAGTACTTATGATATCTGCCCTCTCTTTTTAGAATGGTAGTTCTTTTTATAAAACATTATGTAAAAGTGGAGCTGAATTTAGGACTAGTTGTGATTATTTTTTTTTGAGAGGACATAACTGGAACTACTTAAAAGAGTTGTTGTCTTTTTATTCATTTAACATGAAGTTCAGTATGACCGCGCCGATTTTGAAGCTTGAGGAGAATAGATCGCATTTTCCTTTTGCGCCTAGTACTGCTACACTTCAAGGACTCCATTGGCCTCTTTGCGCCACTTTTGCACTCCCTACAAGAGTATACAGAAGAAAGACACGGTATGTATAAACAGAAGTTTCCTTTCAGGTGCAAATCATCTTTTCATCCTTTCTTTTGTTTACTATGTTCGAATATTTTGCTCCCTTATAAGTACAAAGAATATTCGAAGCTATGGGTTGGATGTGTTGAAGATATACGCATGTGCAAGGTGTGATAAAATTGTTATAAAATCACGTTTTAGGGCGCAAATTATGTCTTTCAATTGTTACCTTCTAGAAGTGTTACATCAATTTGTAATGATTTTTGCCGTGTGGAATTTGCTTGTTACAGGTTTGCAATGTTACATTGTGTCGAGACTGTGGTAGACAAGGCTTTTTCACTTTTTTCATTGTGCTGACCAGATAACCGCTATAGTTTTTCCTACTCTAACGACTACGTCTCATTCAGCCATCAATGGATTGACTTTGATTATTCATTGATGTAGTATTACGCCATGAATTCAAGGCTTTACACGAACTTTGATATCACCATATAAGCCACTCAGTTGCTTTGAACTAAAGGACGCAAGCAGAGATCGGCTCCCTGTGACAGCCTGAGAAAAAGAGGACAGAGAGATAAAAGTAGAAGTTTATTGAAAGGCGCGGGAAAAAACCAGCCAATTCGAAGGCAAAACAAACATTTGTTCAGCTTAGTGTTCTGTATCAAGGGGCTTTAAATAGGCTGGAATCCAAAGAACTGAAGCAGCGTATTATTTAGGTCGGCAGTGGGCTCATCCTCATACTACACTTGTCAACAGCAAGTCGACACAAAATTCTTTCGATGTTATTATGATTTTGACCTGTGCTAACCCCACCCCTTTAAAACCCCTGTGTGAACCAGTATAGTGTCAAATTATTACGTCCGTTCCGGATCTACTTACTCTTTTGGACCTAGTTACAGGGAAAGATATTTTAAGCTATTAAATCAAAACGAGGCCACAAATCAACCTTATTGCGATATTTACCCTCTTTTTTGACCCCAAGGCACAACTCTGCCCAGAACGCCTCTCCTCATTGTCACATCAATACTACCTACTACTGACAATTTTAGGGTGAACTGGTGGAGTTGCAAAGTACAATGTATTGGAATTTGTGACTTGACATACAGCAAACGATTTTAAGGGTCAGCAACAACCCTTGAGTGAGTAGTAACTAGTATTCACTGACGTATAGGGTTCTAATAATCATTTGACAGCATACAAAAATATTGCAGGTATTTTTGCTACGCTGCCATTCACCAATGCGATTTATGTGCAATACTAACTAACAGTTACTAACTTACTTGCGCCTTTAAACTGACAGGCAACCTCATTGGTTCTCTCATTTTGATGGTTCTGCAAGTACGAATAGATAACATCATTCAATTTAGTACAGTACGACTTCGTTTTAAATATTCAACACTGAGCACAACCAAGAAAAGGATGGTTGAAGATGATACTAGTCCATTCAATAGAGAAATACTACTTGACGTTATATTCAATTGTAAATTCCTTGCAGCTGCAGGTAGACAGTCGGTAATTCAAGGGGGATTCATTGCATTACATTAAGCGAGTCAGCAAAGATGAGTATTTCAAGTTGGCCAAAAGAAACCTAATGGTATCCCCGTACGCTTCCCTTAGCTGATTGTCTAGTATAGATTCGATGTCGGATACAATCAGAGTATGAAGACCTATGGCAATATGCAATTGAATTATGAAATGTGATATTTACCTACGAAACAGGGAAAACATTTTTCTTAAACTTAGTTACCACAACTTCTTCAAGTCTCGTACTAGATGTATACTTTCTAGACTTGCCCCCACGTCGCCACTACAGAACTAGGGTAGAACTAGTGTCAATAACAGACTGATG
>JAAAKL020002113.1:0-27505 GCA_010016065.2 Carybdea cf. marsupialis auct. non (Linnaeus, 1758)
TCAACATTCAACTCTCCTAATTGATATAGCTGTGTGCCCATGTCATAGTAACATATTGAATAGGTCATATATTATTGTTGTAAACGATGTCTGTTAGTTACTTGTATTGTTCTATTGTTCTATTGTATTGGAGGGGCAACATATATTCATTGGGCAGGCATTGTCCCCCTTGGCCTTGTGCCTCTACTTCCTGAGTATGCCTTTCCACAATCCCAGAGGTAATGTGCTCTATCATCTGCTCTCGTGACGTGGGAACTATGTTCCAAGATACAGGATAGAGGGGTACTACATGTGTGAATAGCAAGAATAGCAAGCAAGAAAAATAGCATGAACAGTAAGCATAAACAAGTGAGAATGAATAGATTGTCATCCGAAAAGGAAAAGTAACCTATTCCTAGAAGTGGCTTTGGCCTTGATCAGGGTGAATACAATAATAAACAAAAATACAATAATGAGTAATGCCAAAGAGAAACATCTTGAAGGCTAAAAAACTGACCATATATAAATCATCGTCAAAATCATCAACATACCTTTTCAAACCAAAACATGTTCTTCTCCACAATAGACTTGTTATATATTTGAAAGAGAGGTACATCTACTTGTGTATCAATCCCATCTTTACCATCTGCCCTTGTCATGGTAGTACTGTTTTTACTCTCCTTTGCAGCATCATTATTTTCACTATGAAACAGGTGTATGTAACATGATGATGAATCACATGATCATCTCACCAATCAACAGACAAACTATTGGAACCCTTGTTCAGTATCAGACTATCAAAATCCTTCTTAAGAAATACCTACTAACAGTTCCCAACCAGAAGAGAAAACAAGGCATGAATAAAAAGGTATGGCAAAAGTTATAATATCTATATACACTGTATAGCATACAAGGGGGATTCAGCTCAAGAAGCAATCAGGGGCCTCCATGAACTCTACAATTTCAATGTATATGAAATATCAATTCATTCTCAGTACTGTCTTCACAATGTCAAATATCAATGGTAACTGTCTATTAAGTTTGACTATAATTAGTGAACAATTAAGTTTGACTATAATCAATCAATTAAGTTTGACTATAATTAGTGGACAAACTGAGAAGAAAAGCTTAGAATACTAAAAATATACTTCAGATATCTCCAAACCATTTCTTAAGCACATTTTGCACCTGGAGTGATTGTATATGTATACAAGCAAGCTTGGAATACACATGAACTTAAGGGAAATACTAAGTTGATTTCTACTCAGATTGGTATACATTTTTACCAAACAGTTGACTCTACAGAGATACTTAACCTATCTATGAGCACCTCATTGCAAGTTGCTGCTTCAGAATCAAATTTCAATGTTAAGAGAGTTTGTTTTACCAAGCATACCAGCTGCACATTGCCCTTGAAGTAACATAATGTAAATAAACCATACAAGAATAAGATAGCAAGATGAAAGTTCTCCATAACTCCATATCATGGTTCTACCATACAAAAATCATGTAATGATCCTTTTACTCGTGTTCAAACATCCAGTACCTGTCTTATTTTTCAGAATTTTGTTGACATTTTACTTCAAGAGGTTTAAAGGATCGTAAAGGCCATGATATTCCATTGATGGCTTAACTATTTATACCTACTTGTAGATCGTTTCCTCCTCTACATTTTCTTTAAAGAACGTTTTGCCCTAGGAGTAATAGTTTTTGCAGTAATCACCAAATTTTGAGGGGTAGTACTAAATCTGAATTTTGGCATGAAAAGTGTGGGCCTTAAGTACATTTTACATTTCAGTTAGCCTAGGGCTTAAAGGGTTTACAATAATGCAATATATTGTAACACAAGAAAGCACTGGGTCCATAAAAGGGGTTTCCAGATAATGAAGGTAGAATGAGGGAAAACTATACTGCTTTATGTACAGGATGTAGAGACCTTTTCCACGTTAGTGCTCTAGCAGTGCTCTTGCTTTATGGTCTCCCACTGGAAGTGGTACCTACTGTATGATATCTTGCTAATAAGGTAAGCAATACTACAGGTTACACAGATGCTGTTACAGCTAGGATGCAGTCACCTTGGAAAATGATTAGGGTGTCTCTTTCTATCGTAACACATTGTAAAAATGTATAAAAGTCTCATTGTCTATTGCACTAAAATATACCTTTCATCTTTTGAAGCTTGTGAAGTTCCTTTGTCAAACTGATGAGCAGCCTTCATAAAAGATAAGGTAAAGTATATCTAAATATATTGCAACCAACATAGCAAACTTCCAAAGTTAGACAGCTATGGCTGTAACATAATCACTTAATCAGAATAACAAATATTTCTTTGTTTGCTCAGTCATTTTAGACTACTTGGATAAGTCCTTCTAGATGCTCTTTCTAATAAAATACACAATAAATGATTTTTGCATGATTTGTTCCACAGCCTTGCTACGTTCAGCTGTATCGTGTAGATCAAGAAATTGTGTGTAATATACGAAGCTTACTCATGAAGTATCTTGGGTTATTCATTTTCCTCCATGGGCCAATATCCATGATTATCGTATACTATTAAGTTTTTCAATGAATGCCTGCGTTCAATTACAATAAAACCCTGCCATTGTAAAATTGACGGGGCAGAACCTTAAGAGCACCCCTGCGACTCATAAAACTATGACAGAGCACTGACATTCTCGTCAGGTGTTTTGGACGAAGTGCATGCGAGTATTTTTAAGATTAAAGGTACTATTTTGATGAGTGCCCAAACTAGGATTACTATTTTAATGAACGGCCTTTCTAAACCTACATTATAAGCGCGAATAAAAAAATTGTAAAATGTTCTTACACATACGTTGAAAATCGCGTTGCATAATGCAAGCCATTAAAAGCAATGCAGTGAAGCAATAATGAAAGACCCTAAGCATACCTTTCGACTCCTCCAAGGCTTCTGCTGAGTTGCTAAATATCGTTTGTTATGTCCCCCGAAGGGCAATATTTGGTCACCTGATTGTAAAGAGGGTTTTCCTTTCATAATGCTCTTCTTTTTATTGGCATGTTCAGTGAACTTCTTTTTAATTTTCGCTCTATTATCAACGTTTTGAGTTGCTTTTGCCATGACTACTACCTCCTAACGCTGTCGAGTTCTTGACCACGCGAGGGAGCATGCTTATATAGCCTCTTGTTCAAATCGAGGCTTGCTGTTTGATTTTCTTGGAACAGCCGTGTATTTTCTGATCATTTCTGCAGCACCTCATTTGAGCTTAATGCGAGAAACAGGTCATCTTTTAGGTAGATATGAATACCAGTGAACAGAAGCGAACAGCAAAAATGTATAAAACAACAGTAGTTTGGAACACGAATTTTCGTCCAGAAATCTCTGTTCAGAGTGCCCCTGCGCTTATGTGCCCCAAAGGATTGTCTTTATATACCCAAATTAATCCCATGGAAGTAAGTTGGAAATTAGAAAATAAACGCACTGGATAAAAGAAAACACTACCAGACCCTAATCTGTACAATCTCACTAAGTACTGTGTTTGGATCCGGTCAGCTACCCTAAAGCAACTCTTTCGGTCTTTTAAAATCTTTTAATTTCTGAGTTATACTACAGATCCGTTAATGTAAGCAGGATACTGGAACAAGCAATTTGCTAGTGATAATATGTCTAATTTCACTCGAGTCCGTAATAATTCCTTAATCTCTTTGTCAATATCAGAATAACCATTATTATCGTCACCATTGTCAACACTACCATTATCATTGTCGTTGTTGTCATCATCCTAATAGCCGCCATTTGCTTCTTCTGCTTATAAGTGGATGCTCTTCAAAACGAGTCAAATGTTTCCATATGGTTCTCTAACTGTCGAATTTATGTATTTTAAGGCATGTCCGGCCATAAAACAGATATTGTCAGTACACCATTTATATCGATAGCCGCTGCCTCACCACAGGGATTTTCACTTTTCTCTAGTGTCTCTTCAAACTTGATATTTTCAAATGCTCTTTTCTCGATGACAAATGAATCATTGTACTTTCTAGTTCTCAGACCAAAGTTTATTGTATACCGAAGTATCCGTACACATTCTCTTTCCCTAACGACGTTGCAGTCACAATTACCTCATTTTCCTCTTGTTCTCATGTGCGTAGACTAGTTAGTATACATTTATAGAAAGAGTGTGATATCGGTAAGCAAGGTTGATAACTACTTATCCGTTGAACCATAGGTTGCTGCGTGTGTGGCACGTGATAATAAACAATAAATGTATTAGTGGCCAACATAACAAGTACTTCTATAAATGTACAAAGCAAAAAGGAATCCTTCTGTTATCAACTCCTCATAAATGGCCATATTGATCTGATTCAATACACACTAAGAAGTCTGTATTCAAGTCCTGTCGTGGCGGAAGGCTTGGGGAACAATTTCTTTATGTTGAAACCAGATTTTATGGAAGCCAAATCCTCTTTGAAATGAAAGAAAATTTGTTTTGAGAAAGTTGATACACTTTTTAGTATATGACCGACCCTTTTTGTTGACAAGCAGAATGAAAGAAGCATTGTTACCTATTATCGTTATGACTTACGCCAAATATCCCTTTTGAAAAGTGCTGATAACTTGAAAAGGTTTTCAGCTTGTCTGAAATTTGCACAGGCTTATGGAAATTTCTAGTGGTACTCGAACTTATTTTGAGATTCATGTAACAAGATAAAACAACCCTTCAAAATAATCCAGTTATGAAAATAAACTTGTACTTAATGAAAATAAACTTCAACATAAATTATAATATTCTCTCTCTTTGTACATTTGAATCATACAAACATTGATGCTAACGTTGTGCAACTGAAAAATAAGTCTCAAACTGATAGAGTGAAATTAGTTTCTTTTCAACTATATCGTCACCTAGGGGGCAAAATGAAGGATGATAATTCATGAATTAAAAATTCCTGCAAAGGGTGTAATGCTACCTGAAAACAATCAGAGACTAGCGTAAAACACTCAGTACTGGACCAGAACACAACGTGAATACTTTGTGGTATCATGCTTCAAGAGTTACTACTTGAATGGTGCTTTGCTAGAACCATCTGCAAAAATGCAAGTAGACTTGGACCGTTTCGATCAAGTAAAACCATAGGAGCCATCAATGAATCAAGGGTAAGGTTGTCACCCATAATAATAAGGGTGCAAACCAAAAATCAGATGTAAAAATTAAAACTACAAATCAGTCCTAAAAGAGCATCGACATCTGTGATAAGTAACAACAACGATACTGGAAATAGAAGCTCTCACATTTCACTTCCAATACCTTTGGTAAAAACCCTGGAGAATTTTGAATCAGTGGGTTTAAAATCATCAACCAAATAAGGATAAGCAACCAAAATACCCATAAGAAAAGTATCTGTGTTAACCGTACATCTATAGAGCTTATTATTTACTTATTATTTAGTTCAATCTAGCACCGTGCTTATTGAAAAACCAAAATTTCATTTTTCTTGAATGCTTTCATTTCCATTTTTTGTGAAGAAAATCATTAATGGGTGACGTCAAGGAAACTGCAATCAACAGAAGCCTCCTTTTGCAACGTTTCGCTTCGAAAACCAAATCAAGAAGGACGTAGAAAAGTGTTTTGGTGCTGTGACACCACTCGTAGTTTATAGCAGTAAGAAAGCGCTCCCAACTAACCACAAAGACCGTGTGCCTTCCACAAATAACAGCATTGTCGTTCACTCATGTTCTTGCCAGTGCGAGGCTGGTTATGTCGGCCGCACGACTTTGAGGTTAATTGACAGAATTAAACAGCATGTTCCATCCTGTATTCGCCAAGCATCAGCTCCTACAACGAAACAACCACCTCGGATTTCAAAATCTAAAAACACCACTAAGCAATGTGACTCTGCCATAGGGCAACACTTGCTTGACAACCCAAACTGTGCCAAAATGTATACGGACGATCGCTTCCGCGTAATTGGGAAAGCTAGATCTGCTTTTCTTTTTTCCGTTTTAGAATCCATTCACATCAAAGCGAGAAAACCGTTGCTTTGTAGACAAAAAGAATTTGTCTTCTCATTGGGCCTTTTCGGTTAACCAATTAGCTTCACGAACACTGATTGGTAAAAACAACACCAATCTGGCAGTCAGAATTCTGATTGGCTACCTTGTAAAACACAGTTGGGTAAACAATTTCGTTGATTCCTATTTCGGTTATTTTCTGACAAATTGTACTCTGAGGAGTGTCAGACGAAAAAAGCTTTTTAGTACAAAATGAATTCACTATTTCGTGCAGTTTTATTACTCCCCAGAGTACAAAATCGTCAGAATTGATTGATGTAGGAAGAAATCAATAAATCTTATACCAAACTGTGTTTTGAAAGTAGCCAATAAGATGTCTGATTGCTAGATTGGTGTTGTTGTGACCAATCAGTTTCTGTGGAACTAAATGTGAAAAGCCGACTTAGCTCTGCCTATTATGTGAAAGCGGTCTTCCGTATACAATTTAGCACAGTCTGGGTTTTCAAGTAAGTGCTGCCCTATGGCAGAGTCACATTGCTTTACTAGTGCTTTCAGCTTTAGAATCCCGAGGTGGCTGTTTCCTTGTTGCAGTTGATAGTGGCTTTCAGAACTTCTGCAACAAGTACTTGACCTTTATTCAGAAAATTGTATCAAAGACCCTTCTTCTATCGCCAAATCCATACAAAACCAAAATTGTAGTTCTCTTGATACTTTTCTGTGTTCTTTCAACATCCGTAACTTGTTTACAAATGTTCCATTAGACGAAACAATAAAGATATATGCCGACGCAATGTATCGGAATGAGCTCATGCGCTCGCCGTTCCCTGAGAAGGTATTCGTTGAATTGATGGAGTTGGCGACAGGTGGTGTCGAATTCAGCTTCAATAATGAAATGTACCAATAAAGGAATGGGGTAAGCATGGGCAGTTCATTGGGTCCAGCGTTGGCTAATATCTTTGTTGGCTTCTATGAACTTCGACTTTTTCAATCCTTCCAAAAGCCTGTCGTTTATTTTCGTTATGTAGACGACACATTTGGCGCTTTTAAAAATGAGTCTGAGTGTGATGAATTTCTTACAAAGCTCAACAAGTTACACCAGATATCGAATTTCACCTTCGATAAGGAAACAAACAACTCTTTGTCTTTTTTCGACATTTTAGTGGAGAAGATAGCACTAAATTCGTGACCACTGTGTATATGAAACCTACATTTTCTGGTCAATACATTTATTGGACCTCTTGGTGCCCCAAATCTCGTAAGGTGAACCTCATCAAAACCTTGGTTCACCGCACACTATGTTCTGTTTCAGGGAAAAATTAAACCCAGAAATTGATAAAATAAAATAAAATTTTCCTTTCTAATGGCTATCCTAAAGATGTCGTCATTTTGACCATCAATGCAAAATTATTGTTGTTTTCCAGTGAAAATCCTTTTGGACCAAGTAAATGCCCTGTCTACTTAAAACTGCCCTGGATTGGTAATGTTAACTTCGATTTCAAAACCAGATTAAAAAGGCCGTAGAGAAGTGTTTCGGCGCTGTTACCCCACGCGTAGTTTATACCAGTAAGAAAACTTTCTCAACTAACCACAAAGACCGTGTCCCTTCCACAAATCGCAGCACCGTTGTCCATTCATTTTCTTGCCAGTGCGAGGCTGGCTATGTCGGACGCACGACTTTGAAGTTAGTTGATAGAATCAAGCAGCATATCCAGTCCTTTATTCGCCTAGCATATCAGCTCCTACGAGGAACAGCCACCTCGGGCTTCTAAAGCCGAAAGCACTACTAAGCAATGTGACTCTGCCCTGCCATAGGGCAGCACTTGCTTGAAAACCCAGACTGTGCAAAATTGTATACGGATGACCGCTTTCGCATAATAGGCAGAGCTAAGTCGACTTTTCACCTAGCCGTCCTCGAATTCGTCCACATCAAAGCAACAAAACCGTTGCTTTGCAGACAAAAAGAATTTATCTTTTCATTCGGCCTTTTCGGCTAACCATTTATTTCCACAGACACTGATTGGTCAATATAACACCAATCTAGCAATCAGACCTCTGATTGGCTACTTTCAAAACACAGTTTGGTATAAGATTTACTGATTTCTTCCTACATCAATCAATTCTGACGATTTTGTACTCTGAGGAGTGTCAGACGAGAAGAGCTTTTCAGTACTAAAGTGTTTTCACTTTTTCATGCAGTTACATTCTGTACAGTTGAAACTATCAAGTCATGATGTTCGAAGAAAATCTCACGATTGCAGCAGAGTTCATTAAAGAGAGAACAGGTCTACAGCTTCTAAGCCTACATCGACAAATATAGAATGTAAGTCCAACTCAGCTATGTGTCATCGTCTATATTGAATTAATTCATTTGGACAGATTCAATATGGAGTCTTTGATGAATGTTATTTCTTATGTTATATTCTCTTCCTTTCTGCCTGACTCCACAACTGAGGTCATCGTGGCAAGTCTGAAAGTAAAAAAGAAAGTAGAAATCTAGGTCAGTGCATCAGGCTTGTTACTATTGATAATTCTAACGCATGCTGTGAGTCGCAAATCCGTATATTGCAAAAGATGAAAGTTTATCCAACATAATCTTCGCAAGGAACCAAACAGTGACTGCTATTTTATCCTCTCGTAAGGAAAAGAACTAGCAAAACAGGGAACTGTAGAGAAAGAAATAGAAAAGAGGGATGGAATATGTAAGCGTTAACGGATGCCCTAATATTAGCTACAGACAGGCAAAGCCGCAGATAATCTGGGGGGGGGGGGTATGTGCAAGTAGGTACCAGGGAAGACAGGTGCGTAACATCTTTTTATTTTAGCTCATTTGACTTTCAGTCTTGACCTACCTGTAGACCCATTGACAATGTCTGGTCTTTTCCAATTGCATTTCAGCTGCTCAAAGTCACGCTTCAAAATCTATAGTTTACGAAAACTAAGTCAAACCTCGAGCAAAGCACAGCAAGCATGAGTGTCCTTGGGTGCCCCTAGTTGTCAAGGTCAAAATCGTGGCATGTTCTTTAATTCCACTACTTGCAATGGAAAAGGTGTAATAACACCGACGTTTACACTTTGCTTTTCGCATTTAATGTAGAGATGATAAATTGCTTTAAAATTTGCCTATTAGACCAATACATAACAAGCATTATCCATTAAAAAGCTGTAGATGAGCTACAAGTCACTCCCGTAGCCCAGGAAATGCTTGTGTCATCCCCCCCCCAAAAAAAATTCTTTCCTCTTTGTCAAAATATTAATATAATACTTGGCACTTTTGTAATAATTTATTGATTTTTAGAATAGTCGATAGCTCCCCTCCGTTTAGAGATGGGCGTAGATGGCTTCATGTCTGGTTTAGGAACAGTTTCTTGAAATCCATGGATTTCAAAAAAACTCGTGGTTTAGGTAAGAACGGAAGCAGCTGTAGAACAATGGAAGTTTTACAGATGTACATTGAGCTCATCTTTGGAGTAAAGTGTAAGGAGAATTACTGAGGATATTGAGATGGTCATGTTGATCATGCTGTTCTGAGATGCTTGTGTTGTTATTTTTAAACGCCAACAAGTTTAAGAAATGGAGTGTCAATTTAACTTTATCATAAATCTATATACATTTGACGGTAAATATAATTTTTCAACCATCGTTCAGCTGGTAGAGAAGCACGCCGCAAGTGAGTGGGTTCGAATCCCGGTGGTGCTTTTTCGCTTTTCTGTCGTACCTCTTCAAACTTGAAAATATTTTACCAACTGAAACAATCTATTTGCGTAAACTACATACAAACTAAAAGTTACACAGATATTGCCACAATGTTATGCTCGATTGATTTTCTCTTTAAAATTGTATTTCCCAATTGTTATGTTATTTAACTTGACTTCTTTACATAACTTAACAAAGTTTCCATTTCGGACAAACTCTTAAGGTAGACTCCTTTTAACCTCTGTTAGTCTCACATTGCTGTTGTAGACTTCTTAACAGCTATTCCTGATTTGTAAGCTGCAGTGTTGTTCGTTAGCTAAAATGGATTCCATGACATGAGTTGAGATTACTCCTCTCTTGTTTCTAAATCACTTGTGAGAACGTGTACGGCACCAAGATTCTGCATTTTTTGCCATACATTTAGTCCAACCTACTTCAACTTTTAAAAATAATTTCATTTCAACTCCCAGAGCGGTGAAGTGGGGCCGCAGTCTTACAAAAATGTTCTTGTTTTGACATCATCGCAATCGTTTCATCTAAAACAAGATTTGCGGCTCTCTCGCCTTGAAATATGAGTAGACTTCAGCAAACAACCCTTGACGAATCGATTTTACGTGTATTTAGTAGAGGAACGGAACAAAGGGCTGTTGATGTCACATTGCATAGTATTTAGATGTCAGTAGCTGTCCAGAGTTAATATCATTTTGGCTGCTAAATAAGAATGGAATAAGTTGTAATAATTATCGATTTTTTCTTCTGTCTTTATCGTATAATTGACCTACTAAAAAAGACTTGTAAGTAGTAACCAACGCTGTTTTGTAGACATAGTTATTTTCAGTCAAGCAAACAAGATACGAAAGCGCCTTGTATCTAAAGTATTCATTGCATGTTTAGACAACCAGTGTCATGATAACCTAAACAAGGCGTCTTTAAAAATGCATCGAAAGACAGAAAAAGTCTATTTTAAAAAGTATCGTTGAACTACCTGTCTGTAGGTATGGGTGGGCAGCACACGCATTAACACATTTTGGGGAAGTGTTTTGTGCACCAGTTCTTTGACCGTTTTAGAAAAAAGCTTAAGCAGGTTACATAAGCAATAGGAACCCCCCCCCCCCTTTCCCTCGTGAATACTATTTTGTAGTAATAATTTATAATATATTACCGTGACACCCTCCCTCTTCCGGGAAATGAAGAAGGCAATAAAATCCATCTAAAAATTGCCACCTGACATGTTCCTATGTAACCTTCATGGAATCTATAAAGGCTTGAGGATGTTGCTTCTACACTGCTCTTTTCGTGCTTGTGTCTTTCTTTAATCTTGACATTGTATTATTCATCCTGCAGCAACATTGCCTCTGAGGTCATGGCGGCGCAGCTAAAATAGTAGAAAGTGGTAAAAAGAGAGTTAAAAATACAAAGAATTGTGATCAACTTGACAGAGCAGAAAGAGGGGGAAAGGAATAAGGGATATGTGACTTCTCTCCTACCACAGTTTGATTCTGGATTCTGGTAGTGATATTATCATATTTCTCTAATTTCTCTTCAAACTTGATACTGTCAGATCAATCCTCTCTTTGGGGCTTTGGACAGATTGATGCGACAGATGACAGTCTGTTCCAAATAGCGTGAACACCGTTCAATATTGCTTAATTGGTAGAACAAGTCTCGGGTTTAAACCTCCGTGCTAATATCTACACTTTTCTATAGTTTCTCTTCACACTTACATCACAACAGTCTTACTTACTTAATACTGTTGTAATTGTAGTGCAATTCTCTATCCTGGGCTCGAAACATCTTCACTTTTTCATTGGCAGCCTCCCTGGTACCATGTTTCCAAAAACTCACTTTTATGCAAATGATTGAACTCTCTTTTTTCGTGTAGACAATTTTAACGCTTTTAGAAGTTAGCTATTGCCAGTGTATCTTCAACATGTAGTGAATTGGGCCTAGAAATGGTTGTTCAATCCTAATTTTTCAACACTTAAACTTCTCTCCATTAACTCTTTCAAAGTACTCATCTGTTCTGCAATTTCTATAAATAAGTGGTTCTGTCTTGGGAGATATCTTTCGTCTCTCTCGTGTGACGTTTTGTCATTTGGTACGGAATAAAAACATTGAGGCGATTGTCAGATTAGTGGCAAGGAAACTTTACATATTCTCAATGCTAAAGTCTCTTTACTTCTGATAGTACCTTTTATTGTACAAGTCCACTATCCGCCTTTTCATTGAATATTTCTGCCATATCAGGGTTTGTGCCTCTGGCAACTGAATCAATCCCTTGAATTACATTAGGTTCCGGTTTTCAATGCTGTAGGTAGTTGATTTTTGTCTCGACTTGATCCACTATCTGCTAGCCGGGAAGTTGCTTGTCTCTTACTTTCCACATTTATTTCCTTGGCCATTCTTCTCGGCATTCTCTTCATAATTTCTCTCACTTAAATATTTTCTCTCTCTTTCATTGAATTTTCTTCAGCTCCTTTGACCATTTTTTTTATTCAAAATGTAAAAATGTTGCAAAATGTGAGCAGATGTATCTTTTTTTTACTGATTAAGAAATGAGTTTAGTTTCATTTATTTCTAGAATGTAAACATAAAATTAGAACATTATTAAAAGGTCTTTATTTTCTCAGTTAAAAAGGTATCTTTGTTTAGTGGTTCCTTGGTTGATTTTTTGCGTTTAGTCTTTGATTGTTGAGGTCTTTATGTTTGGGTAATAGTACATTGAGAGGTTGTCTTGTACGTGATTGATTTAAAGGTTAAGTACATTCTTGAAACGTAGAAGCAATAATATGGGTCTGTCGAGCTAGGAATGTTGACTATTGCACATAATAAACAGACTAATAGTACCGATGTTGTGTTTCGAAATTTAAAATCCACGATTTGTCCCCATCCCCGCTTCCTCTGAAAGAGTCCCCCACGATGACCACGTTAAAGGACAAGAGAATGTGATCTTGGACTGTCTTGGAGGAGATTTGGTGCACTACAGAACAAGGACTAGGATTTTGCAAAGTATACTCTCACCCCAGGAATGCGAATCAAAGTCCAGAAAGAAAGTCATATCGTTAAACATAGCAAGATGAAGAGACTTCATCAAAAATAACTCATGGAAAATACATGTTCGCCCTATTGCGACAGGCCTTTTGTAAGGCTCTGTAAGACCATAGCAAAAAGGGAGACTCAATGATCAGCTTTCCTGATATTTTTCTCATTAAAATTTGCTTTAACATATCTTAGACTAAGGATTAGATAAAATACTGAAAAATCTCACAATGTTGACGTTCATGACGTTGGCAGTATCATACGTAATGATGTTTTCATGAATGATCAACAGGAAATAGAAGCAGCCACCGTTGGAGGTTACAGTGAAGTTAAAAATTGTAGGAGGAGGGGGGTAAAGTTTGATTAATATTGCTACCCTGTAAGTGGGTTGTTGCATCGTTGTAGAAAGTCAATTGTGACAATACACAACCCTACAGTTACAAAAAGGAGCTAAAGCACAAGCCTACCTTAACATGAAGCCGCCTCTCGCTTAATGAAAGCCCTCTTGTTGTATTGGTAACCCCACTAATTGCGATGTGGTGGAATCGGCCTCTGCAACCCCTGAGGCCCACTACTTTCATCAGAGCTTCCTTGAAGGAACTGAATTTCACGCATTTCATAGCTGCTGTCTTCCTCGTCATCAATTTTTGCGCCCATTCCACAAATGGAAAAGGCCATCAGGTAAACAGCAAGATTTGAAGCTCTCTTGAATTTGAACAACCTGCACCTGCCATTTGTAGTTGGTGCACCGTACTCATCTCGTTCATGTGAATCGAACAGATATATATCTCCATTCTCCTCTATGAGTATGGCGACTGTGAAAACCAAGAAGCGTAAAACATATGCCCCCTTCTTCTTCCTTTGAATCATCTCATCTACAAGCCCTTCAATGGTTGGAAACCCCTCCACATGCATAAATTGGTTACCGCCATATACAAACGTAGTTGGGTCGATCTCAAAGTCTAAGCCAAAAACCCTGTCCTTTGTTGCAATTTCGTCTAATGTGAGCATACCGTCGTCAGGGATATACTCTCCCATGGCTTCCAACGTACGATAGTGAAGTTGATCTGCTTCCACTATAATATCATTGAGTGTTTCTTCACCCCATGATGTCACTGGTTGGTGAAAATGCCAAAATGCCGCTGTCAAGGCTTGACTGGCGCAGCTGAATCCAGGGCATGTAAGTTCAATACCATTGGGAAGATCTTTCTTTGATGCCTGATGAAATGCTGCAACTGCTTTTTGCTCAGGATAGAGGTCTCTGCAAACGCATTTTCTAAAAATGAATTAAATAGATAGGGTTACAACAAAATGAAATGATTAATAAACGCAAAACGCAACCTAGGAGGACTGCTTGGTACTTTTGTTGTCAATCAATGGTATAAAAATTAGTTACACGGCAGCCCACATGGTATTTTTGTACCAGATTAATAGCTTGTCCGTCTACTGGGGGGTTGGGAATTTAGATTCCCCACCTCATTTTTACCTGCAATTTTCCACTCGCAAGACTTCCAAATAATTACTGTAATTATGTCTGTCGTCAAACTGAGATGCTTTTATGATTAAATTTTTGGCAGACCTGCTCAGAATGTGCTTTTAAAAAGTGGTAGTGCTGTCAAAATCGAAAATAAATTTACAAACAGCAGGGGTTTACAGAGCGAAATTGCCAATTTAGGCAATGGGTTGTTACATTTAAAACGGAAATGGTTTGTTCCCCCGTGTTTATCCCTCTATACAAGAAAATGCACATGGAAAGTCTTCTGTAAGATTGTGTCAAATCAAATCGAATCAAATCAATTCGAATCAAATCAAAGAATAGCCTGGTTAGTCACTCCGCAATACTGATAGTACTTGTAAAAAATTTCACACTCGATTATGATAATCATCTTCATAAATAGATCGTCCTTTGCAAAAAGAGAAGTGAGGTATTAATCAAATGTTGATTTGATAAAATCTTAACTAAAGTATTCGATATCAAGTCCGTAAAAGTGAGGGAAGAAGACGTACTCGCCTATTTTTTATTGCTGTTTTATCTCGTTTGATTTCACACGATAGATCTTTTGTTATTAAGACGTTTACAGTCCGTATCCCCTCCCACCCACCCCCATCCCCCATATTGTATAACGTAACACCGCTATCGTCTTACAGTCACTTTAGAACCTTACGCTACGAGAACAAATTCATCGGGGGGGAGGGGGGTACAGTACGTAAAATCAGAGGATCATCGATGTATACCTCTTTACTGGCTCTTCCTCCTTTTTCTGTTTCTTCTTCTTTAAGAAACGGAATGGGTTCAGGCAGCTAGAATTCGCCTTTCCACACGAAATCTTTCGAAGGAACGAATCAAACAACCTTAAAAGAAAGCAGATGTGTTTACAATTAGGGAAACGTGTGCCAAGAAGAATAAAGTAGCATAACAGCATAGCATAACACTAAGTGTAGTAAGTACGACAGAGAACATAAAGCGAAGAAAGATTCTATAAAATGTGTGATCGCGAGGACAAAAGCTACAAGGGTGTACAAGAGAATATGCATTGGGTAAAAATTGTGGTTTTAAGATTGTCCGCATACGGTATTTATCTTATTAAATGCCGGGATACAAAATTAATTAGAGGCTTCTTTAGTGGACATCAATAGAAAGAGTGCACAAATTTGAGGAATACGCCCATTTAAAATTGGAGAGATCCGTTTTTCGAGAAGAATAGCCGTCAGCAATCAGTTTCTATCATTCACCCTAAACTGCCAAGTAAGGGCCCCATTAGAAAGTGTCTTGGTTCTCATCTAGGTCCATACGATAATCATTAAGAGCGATAAATGTACTGAAGCGACATCAAGAATGCAGGGAGAACAGGAAATGAACCTCACGAAGACAGAACGTAAGTGAAAAATACACATTATATCATTGAGTATATTTAGTTCATTAAAATAGGTATTGTTGAGCATTCTCAGTTTGGGACGAAACGGTTTCTGTTGGGTTGCCCTCAGTTCACTACACATCTGGTATGGTTGTCTTTTAATCTACTAAGCGACTTTCTAGCAAACTTTCTCTACGACTGACATCAATTTAAACTCTCCGAACTACACTAGCGAACCCAAACGTTCTCTCAAAAGATTGATTGCATAGTGTATACAAAAATACCGTTTATCGCAGCCTGCTGATTACGGAAAAAGGGACAGCTTGTTTTCAAATGATTTCGGTATATCACTGAATTTTGTTACATCAGTAGCACTGTTTGGTATGAAACATCACCTCAAAAATCGCTTGTCTATTATTTAACATTTTTGGGAAATTAGCCGCACTGTTTAAGGACATAGTTGTGCTTTCAAAAGAGCTCATATCACATATTCTGTTGTACAAGTCTCTTTCTGATTGTTTGAGGGCCCATAACCTATTAAGGATAGTATACAGTAATCGGTTATTTCTTCTCTTCCGGGCCGCGCATTCTAAACACAATCACCAGAAAGTAGCAGAAATGTCTTTTACGTGGATGGCATTACTCCTCCATATACTGCATACAGAGGCACGTATATGATGCTAAAAATTGTTATAGCTCAGCGAGTAATACGTGTTTATCACGTGGGATCTGCGTGAGGGGAAATGCTGTACACCACTGTCATAGAAGCTTCTATTTAAACAAAGATTATGGTACTGCGAAACTTTTTGAATGCGCTGAACCAAATATATTGTATTCCTGATAACCCTCCATAACTTCCTTCAAACTTTCACACCTTCATTCAGAAGACACATGTGTGTTTCTCACAGAAATCCTACGAGTTGCATAATGGCATTGACAACCCTTGGCTTTAGGATATTTCGTCAATCGTTTCCTCTTAAAAACTAAGCTTATTGTGCCATTTGGAACGAGCAATCTTTTAAAACCTTGTATTACCTTTTTAATCCTGTATTTTGGAATAGTTTACCATTAATTTTGAAAACAAGAACAAATGCAATTGATTTAGGTAGAGGCTAAAAGAAGAGCGTTTCAAAAACCATACGAAAGAAGACACAAGGCCCATCATCTACCACAAATCTTTCTGCTAAATTGTTTTGCTTCTATACGAGTTTCACTTTGATCAAATACTCAACCCTTAAACCAACCTAACCACCTCAGTGAAGAGGCCATTATGGAAACAATGTCTCATCAGTCCTTTTTATGCTATCCCTGCCACCTTTTACTCACTCGAATCTCTCAACTTTGTTAAGATGTCGGTACTTCTTTAGGATTTTTTTATTTTCTGTATTTATTGCATAAACTGATGACTGTAATTTGGCACTCGTATGATTGTCCTTAAATTTTTAAAATCTTTGGTTTGATAACTAAAAACCAACATACAAAATTACATATAATAATATATAGGTATAGATATGTACATAATACACATTCATAATACATAAATACTAGCACACATACATATATACAAACATACAAGCCACTTTACGTATTTAGTAAAACAGAATCACTCTAGCAATGTGTCAGTTATTTCTCACAGTACAAAGTATATATTTCCTGGACAAGGAAACAGGTAGTTTAGCAATATTTAGCAATTGCCTCGCTTTGATGTTGAGCCTATTGCGGAAAGGTACTGAACACAGGCTTCATCGAGATAAAGAGAATGTCTCCATCTTTAGACAAAACGCACGTGCATTTTTACCTTTTTGATTTCTTGCTCACTTTCACCTCTTTTGGTTCTATGTTTTGTTCCATGCAAGTGCTACGATACAAGAAAGACAGTATTTCACTATCACACTTCAATGTCATGTTATGTCAAGAACGAATCGCACTACGAAAAAGCGTCCAAAACCAGCAGGGATGTTTACTCTAGTGCTGTAACTGTCTAAGTAAGGCTTTTCGCAACTGCAACCTTACGTGGTAGATGTTTATCATGTCTTGAGACTTTTTCTGAGCTGCGTTTTGAGAGATACTTCTCCCATCTTCAGGCTAGACTTTGCAACCATATAGTTTTGAGCAGAGGTGGTGTATAGAAGCCGAGTGAACTCTGCGCACAAAGGTCTCAATTCACTTGATGCCTTGACTCGGCTTTGCGACCAACGCAGCTTCTTTCCACTAATAGCCCTCGAATTGGTTTTCCAGGTATCAGATTTAGATACGAGGTACCCAATGCTTACAATTGTATCACATACTAACTCTTATCCTTGACATGTGCTGATTCTTTAGTATAAAACGGCCTGTCACTTTCTTTCAAGTGAATGAACTTAATAATTCTTGTATAGCATCATCTTCAAAATATGTATTTCTGTCCGACTGTTTGTCTGTCTGTTTGTCCGTCTGCCTGTATGTCTCCATTTATACACCGTTGACCTGATCAAATTTAAGCTTTGTATACTAGTGTGAATTGACACCCTACGCGTTCTCGTGGAGATGAGGGCTTTCAGGGTGTGTCAAGGGGTGTGACCCAGGCTATGTTTGGGTTCAAGGTAGTTTCTTATGATCTGATCTAACTGAAACTTTGGGTACAAAGATAACTTGGCCTTCTTAGTGTTTTCATGGGGGTGAGAGCGTGGACAGTGGCATCGCATATGCGATGTTTTTTGTTATTTAGGGTTCTTTCATTTGTGCGCCGTCGATCTAATCAACTAGAAACTGTGTTCTGATAGGATGGATTCGGCCGGCCTGATGAGGTGATCCATGCTATCTCCTTTATTTAAGATCTTCTGATTTGTGTGCCATTGATCTTATGAAGCTAAATGTTTTGTGTACACGTGTAATGTGACCCCTGCGTGTTCTCATGGGGTGAGTATGGGCTTGCGGGCGTTGCAAGGAGTGTGGCCATTCCTATATCTCTGCTCTAGCTACGAATTTAACTTTAAAAAAATTCATCGTAAAAATCTTCCTTCTTCCGATGCCAAGAAGTGTCTTGTTTAGCAAAAATAATCGGGAAGCTATCGAAATAACAACACATTTGATTTGTGATTATTAGTATGTGATATTCAGCCTCACTACCACTGCCATCAGTAGAAATCTCCGAATAGGTCCGAGGGAATGACAAAAGTTGAAACCCATAAGTATCTAATTGCTGGGAGTTTGTGACCCCCTTCTCCCTAAAAGAAATCTTAAGAATTTTACAACTGATTACGATTGCCCAGGCTGTCCTCTGACAATCACTGTCCTCTGACAATCTCTGTCCTCTGACAATCACTGTCCTCCGACAATCACTGTCCTCTGACAATCACTGTCCTCTGACAATCACTGCCCTCTGACAATCTCTGTCCTCTGACAATCACTGTCCTCTGACAATCTCTGTCCTCTGACAATCACTGCTCTCTGACAATCACTACCCTCTGTTACTCAATATTTATACTTTTCTCCTCAGATGGGGCAATTCGATTTTATATGTTAACGTAAGAGAAGTCGTCGCACCATCTCTCTTGTTACGGCACTGTTACCAAGTGGCTTTTACGCTTCATGTCAAATCACTGTCCCGAAACCATAATTCAGTCAACTTATTTCACATAATATAATAGCAAAGCAACACTTTATACATTAGACAGACACTGACTACAGGTAATCAATGGACAAACATTCAAAAAGACTATCATAAAAAGTGAATAGAGAGAAAGCTCTCATAACATTGCACGGTTAACTGTAGTCAGTTTTTCTGCAGGGAACGTAAGCAAAACTAAATAATTAAGCCAACTTTCAATGTTCTGAACTTTAGAACAATTTTTCGATCTCGATGTTAATAAACAAAATAAGCAGAACAAAAGGCTACTAATGACAAATGTAACTTACGTACCATGGTTTAAGAGCAACATCTGGCAGACTGCTCAAATCGAAGTCAGCAAAAGGGAGTTCCTTTACAGCTGTAAAACGAATTTGGAAATGGTATTGGGTAAGTCGTGAATAAATCATGTTAATTTATATTCTGTATAAAAAACTATCATTCCTTGATACCACTTACTGTGAAAAGGGCGAGGCCAGACAGTAACAGTGGGAGGGGGGCGAGGCAACTGTCTGCCGTGAGCAACTCCGAATATAGTACATTTTTATTTACTTTTAAGACACCTGTAACTTCCTCAGTGAGGGGGTACTCAGAGAGCATTGCCCCTCTACCTTGATTGTATTAGCCAACTCTGTCTCAAGGGCAGGTGATTAACAGGGGGCTAGAACTTTTCTCTTCTGTAGGAGAGTGTTGAGTAGTGGTAAACAGTGCAGGATTGCTTCCTAACCTGTGTTTTGTAGTATTGCCTGCAAATGCAGCTCACGAGAGGCTACATTAAAGTACCGTAGCGTGTCCCTTTATAGATGTTAGTGTACTTATCCATCTATATGCCATTCTATAACCTTGATCAAATACGGAAATAAGAAAGTTGAGCCCTCTTATGTCACTGGCTCTCGAGTCGCCAACAGACGGCCCTCTCTCTTAAAGAGAAAAGAAAGAGTACATGTAGCGCTTCTGTTCTCCTTCACAAAGAAATCAGTACCATTGGCCTTCACGTCTTAGGATTTGTTGCCGTTGCTGAACATGTTATTGATAATACATTGTCAATCAATTTAAAATATATTCTCGTCAAGATTCTCTGGTGAGAAAGCACTTTTCACATCTACAGTAAATGAAAGTTTGCTTTTGTTGCTTTTAGCCTCTCCTCTTGATTCCGCTTCTTTCTCCCCGGCAAAGTCTGGTGTCCCACTGACAGGGGTTGTGCAATCTAACTTTATTGTTCCATACTAGACTAAAATCGAGAACTACCTGTATTGACCCCAGGTAACAACATCTGTCTCCAATCTCAGCAGCAGAGTCTGCTTTAGTTTCCACTCGGTCATATGTGTTAAATAATTTGAGAAAATATTTTGTTATTAGTAGTGTTATTAATAGTTCAGTATTATCACAAGCATGATATTATTATTAGTAAAGTTGCATTAGTGATACAGTATTAGTAGCACTATGGTATTTTAATCGGACCTTGACAAAAGGTCACGCATGGAAGCGAGGCCAATACTGTAGACTTTACCATGTGACTACATCCAAATGCTGAAATGTGGTAGAATATCATTGGACAAGTATTGTTGGGTATTACTGTTTAAAAATGTCTAAGTTTTGTGTTTGTTTTCATATATGAATTTAACTGAATTAAGGATGTTGGATATGGAACATTGATTGCTGACATGATAAAATAAATCAAGTAGGCATGTACAATGATATAAAAAATCACTTGAAGGATTAACAAAGGATTAAAATGAGCAGAATCTATCCAGTGAATTTATGCGTGACAAAACATCAGTAAAAGAATAGGGGGCGTGCTCCCTAGTCCCTGAAGCACATGGCCAGTCCGAAATTGCATTCGTCTTCTAATGAAGAATGAAACTGGTCCTCTTTTCCGTAAAATGAAGATCTAAATGATACCATCGTCACTATCATCCTTTCACACTTCACTATTATTCTCTGCATGATTTGTACCATTGTTTCATTGGATCCTTTACTTCTTGTTTCTTCAGGTAATTTTATAGTGTTGACTTGCATTTATCTTTGATGGACAGTTTACCTATTCTCAGCCTGAAATGCCACTATTGGATGATAGCCTCTACCGTTCTTTCCATGCTTGATGATTGTTTGCTACTTGCATCCTGTTCCTACCACTTGTCTCCTCCCCCGTCTTTCCCTTTTCCTTCCCCTGATCCTCTGCCTGCATGTCTACTCTTTTTCTCATCTGATGATGCACATTTTGGCAACATACTCTCTTGATTGACCTCTTGTAATTCGCAATTTCGTAATCTATGTAGTGTTGGAAACTGTTTTCACTTTACCCAAGAATTACAATACAATTGAAGCATTCAATAATGACGTGCGGTTCTAAAATATACATAGGCTGAACAGAAATCGCTTTGCTCTCCTATAAAATACTCAAGTCTTTATAGTGAGAGGATAAAGAACTTTTTATAGGAACTGCCTATGCATTTGTAGTAATTAAAAACTTACCTTTTTTGGAGCTAGAGGGGGTGGTAGCATTTTCCCCAGTTGTGTTGACAGCTTCAGGTGCAGGGGACACCTTATAAAGTTAAAAAAAGATTTTTGTGGTCAAATCAAGTTCACATAACCTTTGTGGCACGTAAACTTAGCATTCCGAACAGTAAGCGTATATATACTGCTAGAATGGGAAGCTGAAAAGGATCAATGCCAAATATAATCAACTATATTATGAGATACTATTGCTTATACTATTTGACTGTTGATGTGTATCTATATATAAATACTGGTTATTCTCAACATTGGATATTTACATCATATTTCCAGAAGTGGTCCTCGGGAACATCGTGACAGTTATGTAGGTGAATCGACACGCATATTACAAGCAAGGTTCCCGCAACACTCTTGGAGAAGCTTCGCCAAAACATTACATACTACAGAGCCATAGAAAAAATGAACATTTCTTAACTCCACTAGTTATCCTTCGTAGGCCATATAGTTCATGGACAGGGTATAGAGTTGAAAATACTTGCACGGATGATACAAGGGAAAAGACAAAAAGTAAACAATGGATGACTCTGACATCATAATCAACGGACGGTTCTGGATGAGATACAGCTCTTGACGTGACTGCTAAGGAGATATATTTTATGGGTACTAGAAACAAGTTTCCTTTCACAAGCAATATGATCAAGCACAGATACAGCTATTTGCAGTATAAATCACTAGGACTATACGAGTTTTAAATATAGCAGTGACTTCTACAATGAACGGGTTTCACCATACAGAAGTTTTAGCGGAAGCGCAAGAAGTTTCATTGTGTATATCTGCTTATCCTTCCCTAAACCGACTGCTCATAATAATTCTCCTTTTGATCTATCTTCACTAGCTTCCAAATTACTTTCCTGTGACATCCAGGCATATGAGCCACATACAGTCACATCATATCTACGCCAAACAAACTAAATGAACAAGTGTAACAAATGCGGGGTTTCCTAAGCATTCGAATTGCCAAGATTTCGAATGCGAAGGCGTCAAAGGGAAGTCTCTGTTTTACTTGCACTCTGCCAGGCTATATAACTAACAGCAAATAAAACGAAATCCAAGGAGACCGGCTTTCATAGGTTGAATTTTCTAACAAACTAAGTAATTATCTGACTACCATGCCATACAAGAAATGGCTGCTTTGTGGCAAGACCTTAGTTTTGGCGGCGTGTTTTGTGACGAGGTAAATTTGTTGAGCATATTCGTAGGAGAACGACTGTTTGCTTTTTCAACTGGATATTTTGGCGAAGAGTACCGATATTGAAATTAACTTTGCCCCGTGTTAATCTCTGGCTACATGCTCCTAAGAAGACTAACTTCTTAGTTGCTTATTTAATTAGTTCATGGTCAGCACGTACCCGGTAATTAGGTAACTCAGTAATCTAGTAAGTATGTACTTTAGTAGGTGTGTAGGCAATAATGATAGTAGGTTTGTTTCTTAGCAAATGATAAAAAAAGTAGAATAGACCGGCAGGCAATGAAGTTGGTTGTCTTCTCTTTGCACGTTTGTGTCAAATTCTCGTGCATAATGTATTTGGTTCTCCGTAGCTAAATATTTTAACACAAAGTGTGTACCCATTGGACATTTATAAGTCTACGGCTTTGCTTATCATACAGAAATGCTCAACACGCTTATGTTTCAACATGTTATCTTGACTTATTGGGACCACTCCGGGTTCTTTCTTTCCCATGAAGACGTTTTTAAGATACAACTTTCGTTCTACCACTTTTCTACTATAATTATTTTCTCTTTCAGTATTGGAGTCTCGGAGACATTGTGATAAATTTATATCTCACGTCTCACTCCCTCGTGCGCGATAGCAAGCTTCAAGGACTTCAGAATCTTTAAACAAATAGCCTGATCGTTATAGCGGAGAACTAAGGAGATTTCTATTTTGCAATCGTATTTCAGATGATGGTAATGATCATTCAGTTGTGGAATAACCTCCCGTGTTGTTTACCTCTTGCGTAGCTACGGTTTCACTTGAAAGTTTTACGTTTATTTTCTTCTCTGTTGGGTAGGCTCTTTCTAGTCTTCTACTGTCTTTGTTATATAAACTAAAACCCGGCAGAAACATGTTAGAGTGGAGCTAATAAATGGATCTATAAGGTAATAAAATATAGAAATAACCTGTTACGTAAAAAATATAATACTTAAATAATGTGCTTAACTATCATGTAATAAAGATGATCAAAATGATTTGGCCATTGTGCCGATGAAAAACCAGGTTCAATTGCAAGATCTGATGGAGGTTGTGAGGGTCACCATCATTCAACATAACCAATGTCGTTATTCAACGAAAGCAAAACTAAATTTTCTAGCAATCTAATTATTTCGTGCTGTATCCATTAAGGAATCAATTACTATCTGCAGATTTCCCATCGTATTCATAAAACAAACTATAAAATAATCTGTAAGACAATAAGGAGTAGCATTTAAACAAGTCTACAGATACATATCGTCGGTTCGTTGAACCGTATATTGCTGAGTGATACAGCAGAAGGGGAACCTTGGTTCCCCACCCTCTGTTGTTAGTATTTCTCCCCGTACATACATGCCATCATCTGCCCCCCCCCCCAAGCAAAGTCACCCCCATCTATCCCCAGAATATAATTAAGATGTAGATACGACAGTAAAGACAACCCATTTGGTTATTCAATAAACGCCACTGTGCAAGTGGTCAAAATTTTTCAGGTCGTTTCTTCAGCATTTATCATAACTACTTCTGTCGTTCTGTAGAATTATTGATTGGGTATGACCTGGTGAATGTCGATTCATGTTATGCACAATCAGCAATGAGGCGCTTCAAAACACTTGCAAAGGAATCTCAACATTTGATTAACCAATTAATTTACTCTATTTTGTAATCTCGCAGTTCGAAATGAGGTTTTCGAAAAGAGGGAATCACCAAAGCTAGCCAAACGTGAATGAAAAAATGATGTTTCATCAGTCTAAAAAAATGGGGATGATTACAACTCGTAATATTTGTCATTTAAAATTATTCAAAAACTTACAATGATAGAATGATTTAAACATATGCATACAATATGTTACTTTGCAGTGTTATCGTCCACCTACAGTACTTCGACATTTCTCTACATTGTGTTGAAGGTTTATGCCGCTCTACATTTAATGTTACTGAATATTACTTCATCTTCCAACTAAAGATACTAAATTGGATGCCAAACATATGTGATACATGAAAGACGGACAAGTATTGACGTTTCAAATTACTAGTGCCTTGTAAACCTCTTTAAAAATGATGGTATAGCGTTAACGATTGCTTTGTAAGATACTAGCTCTGCACTATCAAATAAAATGATGCCATAAGTTCATACCTTATTGCGTCTTCCGATCTTCAAAGAACTCTTCTTCAGCTGTAATCTTTCGTTCTTTCCACTCTCACTGACTGTATTGAGTAACGAGGCACCTGGACTGCCAAGTGGCACTACTCGATTGCCTCCTCCACAGCACAACAATCGGCTGATACCCATTGTCGCTCAGCTTTTTTCACAAGTACTTGATAAATACCGCAAAATGTCGGAGATATTTTACAAAATTTATCGATTTCGTAACAGAGAAGCACTCCAACAAATAAACAAAAATATTCTTAATCTTATTGCGGCAAAATATAACTTCCGTAGAAACTCTCGATATCGTCGCGATAATCTTCACTAGCACGTTGTCCGGAACTTTCCAAGAAAGTAAACAAATCGATAAAACTACTACATACTTATTAGTATTTGCATATGACGTCACAATAATATGACGTCAAATTAGTTTCTCCGAGATAGAAAAACGTTCTAGAACTTTCTCCCATTCTTCTCTGGTTTCTTTTTTCTTCTTCGTCCAATACAAGGCAGGGTTGTAAGGTATTGAGCTATTTTGATTAGCGTAGAAATAAAAAGTAAACAGAAAAATAGATACATAGATTTAACTACGGACAAGAAATTAAAGATTTCCAAGAAAAAGGCGGTTGACATTAGATTTCAAAGTTTCAAGATCGTATAAAGAGGAAAGCAGTCTGAAGACAGTGCTCAAGATTTTTGGCAGTCCTCTGGAAAAAACTGTTTGCATAGAAAATTATGTTCGTTTTCGGAATAGAAACAGAGACGTCACGCGGAAATTCAGCATACCGAGTGGACCTTGATCTGATGAGGGGAAGAGGGAGCAACTCAGAAGAACTCTTAGCAAAGTAAAACCTCTAGAAAAGGTTCAACATCTCTACGCTGAGACGGAAATGTGCGGGACAACTCAGAGCCAACTGCACGAAAGATTCCTGTGTGAAGCTGGTCAAATGTGTTGAGATAACACTTTTCTGTGTTAGTTTTGAATTGTTTTTCCATGTTTCCGTAAACCCAGTTCATAAAAATTCGATTATTGGTATACATCAGTATCAATTGCGCTTTTTTATATTTCTCATGAAGAGTAAGAGACGAATAGGGACTCTTCGACAAAATGCAGCATTGTAACTCATCTGCAGTAAAGGAATTTTGTTCCAGTAATAAACTCTTCCTGTGTTGATTTTCATCAAATAATCCAGAAACGCGGGAATAATCAGGTGAAATAGACTACGACACTTCACCGTTCGACCAATTCTTTATACATTGTATTTTTTGCTGATCAGGGGCAGTGGGCTTGAGCCCCCCCCCAACTAGCGAGGACCCTAAGAAGGAGCTCCCACTCCCCAATAAAAATAATTGTTGCAATAACGAGGGCCATCTAACAACTGTTGAAAATTGCTAAGACTGTGTGAAAATTAATTTTAATCAGCTTCTGTCAGTATGATAATATAGTTGAGTCTTAACCAATAAACAAACAGAGAAGCAAGAGAAATTTCGTATTTTCGGTTTTAAGGCTCGGATTTCTATTCTGTGACACTTTGTACTTGATTGTGCTGAATCGGGCTTAAGCTTAAACTAAATATTGGATATTATTGTCATATATTTTAAACCAGTGAGATATGAAGGGCCAGTCGATGGAACTTTTAACGTGATAGATGGAAGAACGCGCTTCCATGACTTTCCACGATCACCTAAGTGAATTTCAAGACTCCGTGAACCCCGTCACAGTAACAAATCCTAACACCCGTTCTTTTAGATCTCATTTTCTACCTGATCCAAGCCATATATTATGAAACAGTTTCATAATTTTTGTCAAAACTTTAAAATATAGATAGATGTCCAGAAATGAGGGTGAAATGGGATATTAATCGATGTGGCGTTTCGTTTGTGAATATAAACCAATAACAAGATTATGCGTAAATATTTCTAATGACGCAATCAAAACAATGCGCTTAAGGCCAAAATCACAAAACTTAGAATTTCCTTCGGTCATCAAAAGTTTTGCTGACGTTAAAAATATTCAGAATTACCGCTTTCACACTGTCGATCTACACCGACGGTCTAAATATGATGGTCTATATTTTAGTTCGTCGGTTTAGATTGACAGTGTGGAAACGGAGACGACCTGTAGATTTGACGATTTAGTTCAGAGATGGGGCAACTGGCGGCCCGCGGACCGCACGCAGCCTTAGTGCGGCCCTTAGAACATTTATTAATTATATTTTGTCATCCCAAAAAACGATTTTTAAAAAATCGGTTGTAATCATACCTTTGTCCGATAGGAGACGCTTCCAATTCAAACAATTATTAGGGGCCCTGAGCCTTGTCGAGTGTTCAGCAATGAAGAATTGACAAGGTCTATGGCCTCTACAAAAAAGAGAAAACTCGACCAAGAAAATCGAACTTTTCAGTAAAGATGGGAAGAAGATTATTTATTGATCGAGTTCAAAGGCAAGCCAATGTGCCTGGTTTGCTTAGAAGCCATGGCAGTCATGA
>JAAAKL020002114.1:0-27495 GCA_010016065.2 Carybdea cf. marsupialis auct. non (Linnaeus, 1758)
GCCATTGTTAATTCTACTTGCTGGTGCACATGTCTTTTCTGTAAAAATAATGATAACAAATGGAAATTATACATATCTGCAAATGGAATTAATAAAAGTTTCCTGCAGAAAAGACAAGTAAAAAATACTATTTTCTTAACATTAGCTGTCTTCTTGTGACCATTATTAAGATACATGGATAAATAATATAACATAACATAACATAACATAGTATAATATAACATATAATAAAATATAGTTGAATGCGTAAAAAGAACTAGTCCAGTTGAAATCAAGAAGAATACAGAACTTCGGCTCTCCATTTAGGTTTGCACGATAAGCTCAAAATGTACCTCCTTTTATCAACTTAAAGCTCATCCATGTGGTAAAAATGAACAAAACCCAAACGTGTAACAAGAAAAATATGCTCTCAGTTGCAGGCAATTACAATTTACACCGTGTTACCTTACAAGGATATATTGATATATAAAGTCATGCAAATGTTTAAGTGATTAAATGAAATTGTTAATGTAAGCGTTTTCCGTGCAATTGAAAAAAAATGATGGGTGAAGTCTTAAAGTTCAAAGCTAGACGGAAAACATGTATATCTACTAAAAATACAAGTAAACATTGTTGTTTCAGTTATTGTGCAATATCTGAAATGAATGTTTCTGCAGTACATATTAATATCTGCAATAAATAAAACCTGCTAATTTATAAGATAACACACAAAACTATGCAATACTTGGTAAGCTAGCCTTTTCTGCTTGCTGGTAATGTATTCAACTCATTGGACCCCTAACATTATTGTCTTTAATGCTTCAAGATACCGCTAAAGATGTTACTCAATACATCGCTTTGTAAAACTGTAAAGTATGTTTGTCGTTCACTTGGATTAAAACAGTTACTATTATTTTCGTAGGAATAAATCGTAATCCAACCCTTGGTGTACTATTTGGTTAAAGTCACTAACAGTTTCATCGATGTCTAAATGAACAGTTCTAGTGCCAGTTATGCAACAGTCGATCGTCTCGCAAATACTACGTTCCTAATTAATACGAGTTTCTCTAATATGTCCTGAATGTCTCTTGACATTGTTCCTTGTACTATCTTAATCCGTAGGCCAGAGGATAAAGGGTACAATGGAGCAGCAGACACTAGGCAGAATAAAGATTGGGGGCAACGATAATTTTGACCAGTAACCAAGGGGAAAACCATAGTTCTTAATGTCGACTAAAGAACGAAATACTGTCACCGACGTTGCTTTTCCATTAATAGCAACTCCAGGAACGTTTCTAGGAATTAAAAACCTTTTCCTACTGTTGAAGAAATGTTATTGAGGGTACGACGGCCTCCCTCTCCCCCTCCCAAGTCTGCACAACCGGTCTAATGATACTACAGCTCTCACCCTTACTTTTATTCTTCACTTGTGAAGGGCTTTTCTAGGTAACTAGGTGACAGAGGTATTTTCTAAGAGTTTACGAGAAATAGTAGAATAATACAAAAGGCGACTCTTCGGTGTGGTCATCTCTCTATAGTCTCTAAATCCCACATATAACGTATGTGCCTAATCTGTACCTTTTCATCCATCATGTTAGTGCCCTCAAACTTCACAGCAAATGACGACATCTCTCTCCTCTTCTCCGGAGTCTCGAGAAACAGACGGACACACACAGTTGTAAAATATTTACTGCAAATGTTCTTGTCTCTACAAAAGCAAGAGAAAAATCTGTGTAGTGACATCGCATTGGCTTAAATCATGACCTATAATATTCATTTGACTACCCCTTATAAATCAGACATGCATTAAAATCCAATGGATTAAAGGCTTATTCAGGGGGTAATAGCAGCTACTTTTGTTACGGCTTCAAGATCACCAGTGTGGTGTATATATGCGATCAGAGATTCTACAAGTATCACCCCTTGACAGGGGCGAGAATCCTTGGTAAAAACTGTGCCAGTAGAAAACCAAGCTATAACATCATAACCTTAAATAATAATAGAAGGTTTTCAAACCTTCTAAAAATTATATAGAAGTTGCAACGACTAAGGGAGTCCTATGCGATGAAACATGGGCAAGCTTGAGTATTCTGGCCTCTTTGTCGTCAAGATAGTCTAGAGCGAGGCTATAACACAGGGTGGTCCAGAGTGAACAATGGTCTTGAACAAACTGACATCTGACACTTGCAATTTTGTCTGGGGTAGCAATTGGGAGTATCCACACAATTTTATATAAAAATTAAGTCGAAGAACAGAATATTTTAGGGATCATGTTCCATTGTCTATTTTGGCAAATGCCTATGATAAGAAAGAGCAAAAGGGAAATCTTTGAGCCAAATTGAAGTTAACAATCAGGTAATCTAATGGAGAGTGAACTGTCACTACTAATCTTTCGGACGTTCACTAACAGAGGGTAAGGTAGAACCATGGTCATCATGCAGAAAAAGATGTTTCAGGGGTCCGTGAGTTATCAACAATCATGTTGAGTGAACGCTACTTCCGTCTCTTCTGGGATGCGGCCTTAAAACTTAATCAATAAAAAGGAATGTAACTGTCTCACGACTCAGTCAGATTTCCTAGATGTCCGATTTCATTTGCATGAAGATATGTACGTAGAGTCTCGGGAGTGTGTTTAATCTATAGTTTAACTTTCACTTATCTACAATACCGATTAGCAACATCGGGTGTACAGAGGATGTTTCAGGGGTAGGTAACCGATACTTTCTTCTCACTAGGCTATGTTTCCAAAAATAGAATCAGGAAAGCAACAGAAGTTCTATTGGCAGTGGCGAGATTACTGACTCAACCCTTAGGGATGCATGTACACATTTTACATGACGCTTGAAGTTGATAGGGGCTCCACAAATGATATCTCTACGAAAGCAAAAGGGGTGCGTGCTATTGCTCTAAATTGACGTTTCACGACTCCGATTGCTAATAACAATTTAAACGTAGAAGTTGTGCCCAAGACACGCTGTAACCTAGTAATCAGGGTGTTAGACTCGAGGCCTAATTGCTGTTAGTTCGATTAAGGAGCTATCACCTCGGCTCACATATCTACTGATCCAATGTCATTTCCTCAGGTACGGCACTTTCATCCTTTTTCCTACTGGGTGGCAACGACTGAAAACTCTTCTGTCATTAAATGTCTCCCAAACGAATTCCAGCTAATGGGTCCATCCCAAAACCCCCCAAATAATAAATAAGTTCGAAGGATCTCACTTACCGCTCCAGTTTTTTCATTTGTTGTTCCAGGTGTGACAGTGCCGACAGTAGGTGTTGTTTACTTCGTATTAGGTAAGCAATGTACGGAGAACGCTGCTTATAGTCTTCTTCTAAAGCATCCAATAATTTGTCACAGCTAAACAAAAAGGAATATTCCATGGATTATTGCAACTAAACAAGTTAACCAAGTGACCCAAGCTTCTGTCACAAATAAAACGTAAGAGTGAAGGCCTTGAAAATAGTAATAAACTTCACCAGGAAAAATTCCACGATAGGAAAACTAGACGAAAATGGGCCCGTCAAATAGGAGAAGAAGAGAAATGATATAGTGGATAAATTGGGTTGTGGTTGTAATGATCAAAAATCTATATGCGTCGTATGTGGCTCCTATGTATTTACACTTCCCTGAGAATGGATCCGAAAAAAAATCAGGGCTGAGTGGTTGGTTAAATATCCATTAAAATCGTCTTTGAATACGGAAAGTATAGGCCGGTCACAATATAAATGCAGTGCACTTTATTCCTATTAAAAAGAAGCACATGAAACTATAGGAGGTACATTTACGAGGAGTTTACAACAGCCAGCAATGTACCTTTCACTTGGTAGCTGACGAATGCTCCGGATGGTTTCATGCAACTGGGCAACAAATGAACGATCTTGCAGGTTGATAGCCTCTGCTAGTTGAGACTGCAGAAATGTCATGAGCAGCTGAGTACGACTTGACGTGCAGCTACACGAAAGGAAAAGATAGAAATGGAAAATTAACAGATAAAGTAAAGAAAAGCATGATACGTTTAACAATTTCATTGCTACTAACTTATTCGAACTAGGAGATGGCTTTGCGACGGTCTGTCTCCATTGTCTTAAGGTTAAAATGGGCAACGTGTAGTGCCCTATTAAATATTTTGGGCAAGTGTAAACATGCTCTTATGTAATTCGGTGTTGGTTCTTGACCAATTTAACACCTACACGCTTGTTCCCGGAGGATACATATTTATAGGTGAGATCTTGTGAACATTCCATTACTCATCAATTCAAGGGTGGAGTGTAAGCGATGAATTATACAAAGCCTTCATATTTTTCAGAGGAAGATGTCTTACGTTTTAACATTGTTGCGCTACTAATTTGTCAAATTAAGATACCAACACACCCTTACATATCACTTAATATTATAACATAACATAACATAACACAACATGACATGACATGATATGACACAAGATAAGATAGCATGACATCACATGAGATAAAAAGTCAACTAGGCACGCAAAACGTAATAAATAAACAAGTGAGGCAACCAAACCATAGAACTAGGATGTTATAGCTACAGACAGCATCCTTTGTCCTGCGCTTAGAACCAAGGGATACTAAAACAGGGGAAAACAAGGGCAAAAAAATTTTTTAATCCATACAAAAAGCATCCCTTTCTAAAGGATACTCCAATTTCCTCGACCTACCAAGGAAAATGACTCCGATCTGCTACACAGAGAACTATCCTTAATTTCCTCTTGGCATCTTCAAACTTGAAGCTCTCGTCCCACTCGTTTTCGATGAGAGATTCGACCTCGTCATCACGTCTTTGGAAGCTGTCATCGTCTTCCATTAGACCCGCTGTCTGCGTCAATCGACGGTACTTCTGCAAAATATCTTCACTGATATCTAACGAGGAAACCAAGATGTGAAGACTTAGTAAAAGAAGGAACACTTGGTAAGATTCCACGCATGGTAAGATGAACATGCTACCTACCATTAGATATGGAGGCAGCCAGAAAGCAGTGCGGTCGTAGCTAGAAATCATCCTAAGCTTATGTGGTGTGGTCAGCGAAGTGACAGGAGATAGTACTTCTTCTTATTAAATTAAGCGACAGGAAAATATTGTTGTGTAAATGTTTCTATCCGTGGAGTAATTGAGACTTCATGACGAAAATTCTATTTCTTTTATTATATGTATTCGGTGATACAATATATTTACCCGGGGCTTGTACTCGTCATAGGCTGTTGTCAGTAGGCTCTAGCCCAAAGAAAGGTGTAAGTTAAACTTGAAACGGAACATCGTTATATTTAACTAAAAGAAAAAATACCGCATAGAACATTACAAAATAAATATTATCAGGAACAATAAAAAAGAAACTTTTACATACCGAAAATATATTGACATCTTTTCAGTTAAAGAGCACCCCGCATAGTCTATGGTATTTTACTTTCTTCCGATCTAGCGTGGTAATGTCTCTTTAACCAATGATAGTACATGGACAATCAAATCGATTCTCGATATTGTTTCATAACTATCAACTCTATATCTTGCTTAAAGCTTAAATTTAAGCGCTATCAATTAAATATCAATAAATTGAGATGGAAAGACGATGGAATTGTACACGTATGATGGATCTCCCTGTTACCGCCAAAACGCCATTACTGCTTTAAATATATCGTTCAAGACACGTAAAAGTATATGGATAATGGGGAAGCCTTGTAACACACCTTCAGAAGTCTTCTCTTCTACCTTTATGATTTCAGCCCCTTGTTCTAGAATTGCCGGTTCTCTTTTTGTAGGTAATGTCTCAGCTGTTCTCCATTGAAATCGTTTTGTCTCCTTCTTCAAATGCTGTCCATCACTTTTAGAACGTGCCTGGCGAAATCCACTGACTATTTTATCCTTGAATCGAAGACCTGAAGACTTTTTTCGACGGCTATTGACATCAGTGGCATCCGTCGATGATCGTTCAATATTCTCCGCTTCTACCATCATGTCCTTTATGTCATCTGCCGTTGAAGACTGACTTAATGTACCCTCGTCTCCAAAAACGTCTGAACCATTGTTCTCTGCGGTTGGTGCATCGTTCCAGGGACCAAGTGGAAACTGGTCGCTGTTACTGCTGTTCTCTGTAACACTTCTATCTCTTTGGGGATCTCTCGGTTCAAATGCTTCATCAGCCCCTTCCTCGATTCCAGGTAAGTCTATACTATTATTTCCTAATTGATTAGAGGAATGCTGTACGCCAGCACCTCTTAGAACAGTATTTATACCCCCTAGCACACTATCTACAGACTGTTGACTAGGCCTCTTTGACCGATCGAAAGAGGCAAACATCGCCTTAGAAAAATCACTTAGAGTCCTTTCGAATGCAGTTGGCGAATCCTCTGCCTTTTCTTTTGAACCATCATTCAGTCCGAAGTTCATTAAATCATTCCCAGTACCGGACAACAAGTCTTCTTTGCCAGTTCCCGGTCTTGGGGAGGAAGTAGGGCAAAAGTTGTCGGCAAACGGTGAAGCCAAAGAAGATTCATTGGCCACATTTACACCTTCTGAGTCAGTACTACTACGTATCTGAACTTGTGAAATCTCACTTTCTAATACAGTTACACCCAACGGATCCGTTTTCGCCATGCTATTGTTATTATTATTTACGTTCACACTAGTTATTCCCCAGACGTTCACCGGGGTTGTCTGCCAATTAAGTGTCTCTAAGTCTGCTATAGAGTCCTTACTAGTATCAAAGCTCGAGTCATTTAAACTATCAAACTCGATCAACAGATTCCCATTTGCAGTACTTTGACTTTCAATCTCCTCTCCAGTCTGATCTTTATCCGGTCCTGCTATTTCAGATTCAGACTCATCGATTTTGCTAACTATGCTTTTCAGTTTCTCGATATCTTCTTGGCTTCCAAGAAAGCCCTCGTTCAAGTCCTTCAGTGCACCTAACAACAACGTCGAAGCTCTCTTGCGTTTGTCTTCGTCAGTGCGTTCCATATCGAACGTAGCTGTCGTCGGTATAGAATTCTTCAAACCCAAGACCTGGAATACAATACACGAAAAAAAAAAGCAGTGTTAAGTTTACGTGGCGGATTTGTAACAAATAAATAAGTAAATAAGTGCGAATGCAAGCACGTATATAAATGAAAAATTGATAAGTACGTAAATAAATAAGTAAATAAAATAAATAAGTAACAAAGTATGCAGATAAACATATCAATAAATGATTAAGTACGCAAATGATTAAGTAAATAAATTAATTAAAAGTGAATATGTACGCAAGTAATAAATAATGTTGGATATTGACTACAAACCAGCAAGGTAGGGCTCAATAATGACAAAGGTCTGTGTCAAACAATGATACAGGTAGTTGCCATCAAAGGAGCACATGCCCAAAGGGGTTTCCTGCAATATAGGGGGCGTTGGAGAATGTTTCGATTTGGGGGGACGCTCGAGGCACAAAAGGGTTTTACGAATTACTATCTACATCAAGTGGATTCAACACTTTCCACTTTCCATCTGTCATAGCCGTAGTGAGGGGTTTATGGTTGCTAACTACTAATAAACTAAGAGTATGATACAGCTCAAGGATCATAAATCATTGTTGGGCAGTATTGATATATAAGATAAAGGAAATCACAAAATAAGCACATAGGGAAATTAAACAAAATAACCAAATAACAAACTCAAAGCCAGTAACGGCACATCAGATTAAAAATGGAAGACGAAACGAAAGGAAAGGCAAATACGAACATGCAAGTACAATATTAATAAAAATTTAAAGCATAATTTGCGCCATAAAGCCAAACTGAGCTGACGAATTACCCCTATGATATTTGCAAACAAAATCTGAACAGCGAGTGCAGCTTGTAAAGAGTTACTATGAAATAATTAAAATAAACTTAAACAGATAGAATACGTAAAGAATGAATTTGAGTCATAAAACAACACAGCAGATGCAAGTAAATATGACACACAAGGAGCCAAAAAAGGAACTTAGAACATGAAAACAATATATGCAATTCATTTCAACAATAAAGTGTGGTAAAAAACCGCAAGATGCTATTTACAGAAAACAACACAGAGTTTAGTTGAAGCTTCCCCTTGTGAGGCTGCACTTGGGAGAGAGTATAGAAAGTTACAAACAAACTAAGGGACGAACACCTCTATACATAGAATGAAACAATACAATTATACTTAAAAAAGTTGTAAACAAATAGAGTATGCATAACATGTATATAAGGCAAAACTCAAATATCACAGAAACCCTAAATTGCCCATTAAGTGCACTTGGCGCTTACTTCACAAAACAAAGCATTTTGAGTGGTCGCTTATTCGAACCTCGCCACTTATTAAGAAAAAACCAACACATTCTTAAAACATATACCAGCCTTCTATAAAATAGATATTTAAACATGGTATTCTAATAAATGAATCAATCAATCAATCTTAATCGTTTTTTGTATCATCATCCAAAAGCATAAATTCTGGAGCTGCAGCATTCAATTCTTCGCTTTTCAGACCTCTCGAGATGGCTTTTGTTACCAGGGCTTGTTTCTCTTTCACCTATCTAATATATACTGGGCCAATATTGAGATTTTGGCGCTTATTGGGACTTGTGCGCTTGCGAGAAACATCTCTCAAAGACTAGGCAAAACATCTGACCCAAACAAATCAATAATGAAAACGGAAAGATAATAGAGAATGTTTTGAGTTGAATTTTCAGTTCTCATACAGTTCATTTATCTGAAAAGGGAAAATAAGCATTCACAAGTTTCTCGAATTTGCGATCAGACAAAACAACAACATGTTATTAAGCTAGGTTCCTTTTTTATTGCATCTATAATCTTGTTTTAAAAGCCAAAGGAAAAACAATGACCACAAAATCTTCTGTTAGACATCCTAAGCTCTAAATCACTCCTTTGATTGAACCTTGCATTTTTGCAAATGACAATGTTATGAAAGTATAATTAAAAGCCAGGAAAAGTCGTCATAAGTAACTTTACAGTGCAGTGGGCAAGCATAGAATGTTGCTTGCAGGAGCATCTGCTCTGCTTAGAAGAAGAACAGTGGGATCAAATGTTCCAGATATGATGGGCAGTTTTGATGAAAATTGATCTAGATAAATTAACTATCAACCTTTAATCTTCATACATACATACAAACCAGTGGAAGACACCCCCCTACTTCCAAAAAATATAATCAAGTAAATCATTCTTCAAATGTAGAAAAAATCTTTGTATTCTAAAAAAAATTGTCAGAAGTCACTATCAAAGACAAACCAATGTATATGAGTAACTAGTTGCTTACACAACATCAACAGGTATTTCATTGCAAAATTGTACAATAAAATGGTCTTGCCCTTGTTGACATGTCAAAATTGCCCTCACCCAACACCAAGAAATCTGCCAAGTGTCCACATTTGATATATGTATACATACATACAAATAACATAAATATAAATAAACAATCAAGTCCCTTTCCTCTGACATAGTTACGACTGCTCTACTATGAAATTTGCCTTATCAAGGACTTAAATGCAATATTTTCCAATATCATCCTAAATCCTTAACCATTGTCAATCTGGTTCTGTGCAATGAATGATCCAACCCCTAATGTTCCTTGGCAGATATGACTGATTGCTTTAAAATGCTAGCAAAGGCTAGATCTGCCATACACTTAAAAAAGTTCTACAGGCAGCATACATAAAAACATAAAGTCCTTCACTTTGTTGCCAGAAGAAATTTGTATTTCTTTTGTGATTGTTTTAGATTTGCATGCCTTTGTATTGTGTTTAGATTTACTTCAGTGCTTTCCCTGTTGTTAGTTATGATAAATAGGCTTGTTCATTACAGTAATATTGTTCATCTCACGGAACCAGACTGACAAAGAGTGCAATGAAATATGCCTCTGGTTGACAAATAATTCTGCTGTTTACAGTCATCTACAAATTTTGTAGTGCCACAGATCTCTTCACATTTTGTCTTTTTCAAACAAATGTTTATCTTATAATTTATAAACCAGTAACATAAGCACTTTAGGATTGTGGTTCTGTCTTTTTATTACTTTCAGGTCTGGTACATGTAGAGAGAGATTTATCAGTACAAAAGAGTTGGCCAAAATCAATGGTAAAAAAGTTTGGCCAGGTCTCACCTAGAATTTCATGAGGGCATGTCTGTTCTTTGCATTAATTCTGCACATGTGTGGAAAAAATACACTGATTTAAATTTTAGTAAGCAGTGTAACATTGCCACAAGCAATTACTTGCTTGAAGGCCTAGACTGTGTGAAAATATACAGGTGACTGTTTCCTTATCATATGGAAGGCTAGGTCTGTCTACATATAGCTATTCTGGAATGAGTCAACATAAAAGCAAGAAAACCCTTGATTTGTAGACAAAATGAATTTTTCTGGGCCCTGCATGTTAAGAACACACTATACAGACACTGATTGATCGAAAGTATATTAATAAGGTAGTTGAAGTCCTGATAGGCTACTTTAATCACGGCTGGGTATATGTTTCATTTCTCCCTTTCTGTGTTCCATTCTGATAATTTACTTAGAGTGTCAGATGACAAAAAGCTTTATGTACAAAAAGGGTTTTGTTATTTTGTACCCCTTATCAACTCATGCTTTTCTGTCTCGGTGTCAAATTTGGGAGCTGTCAAATTTGGGAGGTAACTTGAGCAGTGGTACTCACTAAGTGACATTTATCTACAACATTTCTTCTCCAAATTAGGTAAGTGCAGTGCAGTGCAGTGCAGCCACAAGACAAACCTTTTCCTCAGAGAGCATCCCAGGTTCATCTCCAGTCACATTTCCAAGTGTTATAACCAATACACTCTCTTCCTCATCCACTACTGAAGCTAAGTTCTTCATCAAATGCTCCAGGTCATCTTCTGGACACGTATCTCCATCTTCTTCAACCTAAACATACATGAAATGTTGCATCTGATGTTAAAAAGAAAGAAGTAACTTTGTAATCATATGAACAACAATATCTAAAAGAATGTTAACTACACTTCCACCCTGTCCAATAATAATATGTAATGGTTTTCAGCAAGCATCAGAATCATACATTAAGGAAACTTCACCACAAAATCAAAATTTACATTTCACCTGGTATCACACTATTGCAAAGGCTGGTATACTAGCTACAGTATCCTCAGACTGTATTAACTATTGTGTTGTTGGTAAGTTTCTGTTCCATTATTCCTGCCAATGGTTAAGCTTGTATATTTCTCACAACCATCTTTCCTGTTTTTGCCCCAACACACTTTCCAACGTTTTCCCAAATACTCTTCCACATGCCTGTCCCCTACTCTTCAAATGCTCCTTCAATTCTCTTGCCAAGGTTTTACAAATGTGTCTCACAACAAAATTTCCAATGTCCACCACCACACCCTTCTCAGTGGTTTTTGATTGTTAGGGGTTTTTTAATCCTTTGCTGAATACAAGGCAGGGTTGCTGCTTCAAGTTATTAGTTATAATTAGACATAAAACTGAATAGAAACAAAAAGCCATGGGGAGATTCAGCTTACCAAGTTGACCTTGACCTGATGAGGAGAAGAGGGACCAACCCAGCCAACTCAGAAGAAAACTTAACAAAGTAGTACCTGTAGAAAAGACTTAACAATGCAACATCCTTACGTTTAGACAGAGGTTTAAATGTGCAGGTCATTTCAGGTCAAGCCACATGAGAGATCAAGTTTTGGACGTGGTCAGATATGTTGAAATAACACATTGGAGCGCCAGCCCAAAGATGACAACACTAATCCATGCAAGGCCTAATCATTACCTTAAAAGATGCAATAAAACATCGAGTGGATGAAAGATCATAGAAAACACCCTGGAGCAACCATATCTATCCAACATACTATAGATTTGATGAGTTACAATGGTAAGAAGATCAGAAGTAGATCTAGAAGAACAAAAACCATGCTTTAGATCATAGGATAGGCCTACCCTCTGCTGGTAAGCCACCAGTTTCATATTTATCAACCTCTCAAATACCTTGCTTACAACAGGCCGAAGGCTGATTCATGATGGTCCTTGGAAAAGGATCTTTCCATTATACTTATAGGTAGGAAAATGCACATTTTATCTTTCAATACTAGCCTAGTTAATGATAGATCTAATATTTTGACATTCAATCTATAAATAACAATATTTACTGAAAATTATCATTGATTAATTGATGCTATAAAGTTTAATATGCTGCACAAGCATCACGAGCCAGTGTGGGCACCGGAGTATTTCATAGCACCAGGCCCCAGTAGGTTTCTGGGCAAAATGGCTAAGGCTGTCCTTTCATAGAATATGTTTTTGCGGGCCCCAGGCCTTCCAGCCCTGCCTACCCCCTGCCTCTTGATGGTGCTGATGCTGCATCATGCAGTAAGTTACTACAAACAAACAAATGACAACGGACAACAAAGTAGCAGAACAAGATCATTATGATACAACCATGAAGGTTCCCCATGAAGACTTGTAAAAACTAACAGCCAGCAGAGAAAGCACCCCCGCCCCGCTACAATACTAAATCAGAAAGTGCATACTGACACTGAAACTACTGCTAAATCAAACCATACCTTGAAACTCTTTTCTACCAAATAACTAACCATCTTAACTATCTGGGCATAATCACATATTTACACTAACGGAAAACACAGCTAGCCTTACCATAATTTCATTAGGTCAGACATTACATTACTACAAAAATAATCCCACCTGGAGCAACTTTTAGTAGCATACTTCCATTGAGGGTCCAACAAATCCTTAATTTTAACTAGGGCTTAGCTTGTTTCACTTCCTGACATTCACTTATTCCCTTATGATTAAGTGCCTCAGACATGAATTAAAGAGTCAAATAAATCTCATTCCATACATTGGCAGCACACAAACACAAGGAAGCACCTGTTCATGCTACCAACACATTTGAAAGGCCAAACATTCTGGCAATCTTTATGAACAACTACTGTTGAGTATTAGCTACAAGAGGACATGTGGTCAACAACATATTGCTATGCTTTACATACTTTTACTAAAGAATGGTTACCTCCAAAGAGAAAGGCAAAGATCAATCTGTGCAGAAAATTATCAGCCTTAGGATAGATTAAAAATACTGTTTTGTAAGCGGCAAACATTATGGAAATATCAGTATAGTTTGGGAATTTTCCCACAAGTTCTATTGGCTAATTTTACATGATTCTTAGAGGTATGAGAGCTCAATAATGTATCTATTATTAAAATTTTCTACCTTTCCTAAATTAGCATACTCTTCCCTTCCTGTGGAACTATCTTTCATTACACCATACATGCTATTATGCTTCTTCCCAATGGTCAGGCGCTTTGTTTTACTTGTCCCTGGGCTCTGACCAAGGGGTGACATTACTCCTTGCAATGGGGGCATTGACTGTGCTTGTCTCGGTTGACTCTTAGGTTTAGTCCATCTCCTTGGTAGTGCAGGTAACAAAGCTAATACTTCATCTAATCCTATTTCAGAAAGCTTGGGATCCTGGTCCAGCTGTATTTTCTTTAAAAAGAAGATCTACATAAAAAGACAAGAAAATTACAGAGTATCTTTCTGTAGTAGTATAAATTTAAGAAAATTAATGATGAAATACTTGTGAACAAAAATACCCTATTGAGTTTAGAGAATGTTGGGTGAAAATACATCCAGATACACACCCTCAAAGCTTAAAACTTCCTTGTCAAAACCTTAGTATTGGAATCCAGTTCATAATATCATCAACCCAAGCAAAGACGATAATGTTCCTTTCAAACCATAAGCAGACTTAAACAGTTGTTACTCAAAGTTTTAGCAAACTTTGAATATGATGGTCTATGTGCAAGCACTTCATGGCTTAATGACTTCCTTGAGGGTAATTTATTATGAGATTAACACTTTATTTACAACTGGCAATGATGTTGAAGTTATATTAAAGAAAAATAAAATTTCTACTCTCAACAAACCACAAAATTAAAGTTCACTAACATACAAGTTGTTTTAGAAATGAATTTGATAAACAAATTTTACCTTAAATAATTAAAGAACCAAGTTGTAGCATTCAGCACAACTTGCTTAAAAAGCAAGGTTAACAACATGTGCTCGGACACAAGGTGATCAAAGTGAGCAAAGGGCATCTTAAACTATTCCACTGTACAATAAGTCATGTAAAGATATAGTGGTGAAAAGATCAAGCTATTAAAAAATGAAGTGACATGCTAAAGCTTTGGGGAAAAAACCCCAAGCCCTCATCCTGCTATGCTGATCTGGTACCCCACTTCTGTGGCTAGATTATCTAGAGCTATTCATACATATAACTATAACTATAGACTATAAAACCAACTGCAAGATGTATATTCACCAATGACTTCAGTTCTCTTTCCGTTATTAATATTGCGGTCCTGTTTATCCCACGAATAGTTTCTTTCTCCTGAAGGGGTTCCATATCTTGGCTGTCCTTCAAAATACTCTCCACATAAGAAGTGATTACTCCCTGTCAAACGAGATACAAAAAGTTTCAAAGTGAGGTCACAAAGTAGCAAAATTGGAACAAATTTTAAAAATACTTAAATCATAGATAGTAGAGGAAACTGAGTGAAGGACTGGAGTTGGAAATACAGTAAACCTGACTGCCTAGCTGTTACTCCTTTTTTTCTCTGTTTAATGTCTTTTTCCCCATACATAGGGTTTGATGGTGCCTATATACATGAGACTTGTTACTGGAGTGTACAGCACTTTAAGGCCAGATGTTCTTCCTGACATCATCAATGGCCCTTCTGGGATTTGAACCCTGATCCTCTTGACCCTCTTGATCTGAAGGTCAGGAACTTATCCACTAGACAACAGCAGCTCAGACGGATACTACTATACAATAAGTAGAAAAATGCCACATTTTGTGACATTTTGTGACATTTTGTGACATGTGTTCAAGATCAGGCAGATCAGGGCTCAATAAATATTGCACAACTAAGCTGGTCATATATTAGTACATACATATGGATATAGATGTAATGACAAACCACTCATCAATGATACATTAATGCATGCTGGCTGATGGTAGGATGCCTAGATATGGTTAATAACTATTATTAAAGTGTATTCTGATGTATATGTCAGGCATTTTACACATAAGTGGCATGGCATGTGAATGAGAACCCTCTGCTCTTTCTGCCAGAAGTGGCGGGGTCAAGAAAGGGTTGATAGTTGATATGGTAAAGTGTTCTTCCCATTATTCGTCAGTATACATAGCAGTACCAACAATTCTCAAGTGGGGCTTCTGAATTTTCTAAATAAAGAAAATCTATCTAGTAGGTTCATACATCAATACTTTGGCTTAACGTGGGGGCAAGTGCCCCAGGTTCTCTTCCTGCTACAGCTCTGTTGAAGCAGGGCTAGCACAACTACATTAGCATTAAATGGCTTTACGAACTCCTTTTATCTGTCTTTAATGTATTTTACTCATGTCTCTGATATCATTTGGCATTCTTAAAAATATTCCTTTCTTAGATAAATGAGGTATACCATCAAAAGCAATGGTGTTTACTCTGACACACCAAATGTTGCCACACCTAAACGTTCTGGTAATTGGAACATCATTTGTTCTAATTCAAGGTGGTCAAACTTGGAAATTCGGACCAATGAGGTTAACAAGAAAACTCACAACAATGATCACCATCTGTTTACTAGCTGTATGAAAAAGCAAAGATGTGGTCAGATTAGGGCATCGTGAACATGTAATCGCCCCCATCCTCATCCCCTCGTTCAAAATGCCTCCATACAAACAATGGTGAAAAGTACATTAGACGCTAAAGAATACCTCAAGATTAGGTTGAGTGCACCCCAAACAGAGTTGGTTGGCTACACCCTTCTGTGAAAGCATTTCCATTCGTAAAAAGAATGCTTTGAATTAAATTACGGATACATTACAATAAAAACAGCTCATTACACACATTTTTTAAAGCTGGAAAGAGCATGCCTGGACTCTCGAAATCAATATATCACCCATCATACGAAATACATGTTGGCCATCCATGGTGTTACTAATGATTATATCATCATAGGCTTCCATTCTTACAGGATCTTCTGGGATTCTTGTGACTTACAACGTTTAAACAGACAGTCTGTGATGGTAAGTATATAGAATCTAAAAGTCAGTTGTGAGAAAGGGCCTAACTGAAAGTACTTGGCTGGTTATCTCTTTTGATTTGCCATCTGTTCATTGATATGTTACAATCCCATAACTCTTTGACTGAAAATTGCAAGAAATTTGCCAATGACTGGAATACCTCTTTCAAAAGTGGATTTAACATGTGTTGGGGGGAGTTGTTTGATTATTGTCCCTCCCTCTTGGCAAGGTGAAACATTTTGGGGCTGCCAGTCAATAAGTCACCAATTAAATTAGGGGATAGTAGTGAGTATAGTAAGCATCCCTTTTAGTTAAGCCATACTGTAAGCAACAGATGAGTATTTTGATGCACTTAAAAAACCGTAACTTTCCTATCTTAATGGATAGAAGATCAGTCGAGAACCTGGTTTCTACCACCATACATATTATATCAGTCTTTGAAGGGTGGCCTAAAAGGCCTGAGAGACACATCAAAATATTATGGGCATTCCTTCAAAACATCACCTGTAGCCATGGATCTGCTTGTGCCTGTCCAATGTTTACCTCAATATGAATATATTTTACAAAAATGTGTAACTCTAATAGAGCTTCTGTTTTCTTATTATCTTTCTGAAACCTAACCTTGTCAAATTACAGTACTAGTAACAGCATAGTCTGACTATGGTGCAGTTGAGCCTCAACCTCTTAACAATTTGATTTTGTGATACCATTACTGTGTCAATAGGAACCAGCAACAACCTCACTACTCCAAAGTGTACAATCTACATACTGCAATCTGTGTAACTCATCATATGCTGGAGATAGTTAACTAATAGATTGTTGATAATTTTGATGTATTCAGCTTGAAACTAATTTATGCACCAATTTCCAACGTACAGCCTACTCTTTCATAGAAGATGGGAACAACAATAGTAAGATGGTTACAAAATGTGACCTATGACCGAATATTACGTTCATGCTTAGCTTTCCAGATTTGAGAAGATATCATATTAAGATTTGATGTGTTCAACACACACAGGTCACATTTATAAAGATTAATAAAGATAAATTAATAAGATTGATATAAAAGTTACTCACTGGTTCCATTTTTTCAATAATTTTGGTCATCTTCGGGTCTTTCAATCCACATTCATCTAATGCAAGTGCCCTAAGAACACATGCTACCTGTGACAGGTTGTACCTTGCAATTTCAGTTACAGTTGCATCTGTGTTTATCCCATAAGGTTCTGGATTCAAAATCGCAGGGCATACAAAGTAATTTATTAATAGATGACCAATGACCGCCTTAACTTTCTTCTCTTCTAGCGATGTTTTAGAAACAAGTCCTTGAAATAATTTCCCCATTAACCAGCGAAGGTTTGGTGGAAAGCAGTAGATTTTCTCCCTTAAACTGCGAAGAAATTTCTTGCACAATGTTACTAAAAAGCCCTGTAGGGTATCCATGAACTCCGATATCTTTTTATTGGCTTTAGTTGTCCCTGGCTCACCAAATTTGTGACGGATAGCTTTAGGTGGAAATCTGCTTAACATTTTATTAACTTCCAATTCCAGATAAATGGTATCTTCTACGATAACCTGCATCACTGCCCCATGTAGTGCCGCTGTCTGATACAATTTCGCCGAAAACAGTAAACTTGTAAACAGCTTTAACACAACAGAGAATGCGTTACTTTTCGGATTACAGAAAAATCGGAGTGGATCATCACTCGTGACGACTTGCTCCTCAATAAGGAAGTTCAATACTGTTAAAACAAGTTTCTCTTCGTCCTTAAAGAGACAACTTCCATAAACTGAGGAGAGCAGTAGTCTCACAAGAAGAGTTGTGTCGATCTTTAAATGTTCGTCAGCATATGCCAAGAGGTAAGCAACCAGCTTTGGACTTTCGCGAAGTTTATTCAAAAACTCCCCATATCTCATTTCTTGGTATCCCAGGCATTTAGAACCATCCTCAAAAGGTACACATTCGATGTATTTGGCCGTGTTACTACATTCCGACGGAAATACGCGACTTCCCAAGACCAAACGATCCAAATTTTTCCAGTGTTGTTGTGTTGTCCATGACAAACGAAATAGTTCTTTACTTTCCTTACTTACATTCTCGTTCAACGACCTTATTAAATCCTTCTCTTGACGAATAAATAATCTTTCTTCTTTTAAACGTTTCTGTGTTAAAGCAAGGCGGTTCGAGAAATCCTTGCAACTAGTTGCTGCCATCTTGCCTCGGTTTTGTAATCACCATGAAAAAGTGAGATTCTCAATGGAATCAAGAAGGATCACATGGGGCATATCCGGGACCCCAATGGTGGAAAGCTGGGCTGCTGGGGAGTGTGTTGAGTGAGTCACCCAATATCTGTTTGTGACAAGTTCCTGTCGGTAATGTTAATATAAATATCGGAATCTTCATGAAAAAAGTGACTATTTAGAATCAGCATGGCTATGAAAATCTTTTTAATGGACTTCTAAATAAAAAGGAATCAAAATTTGAAATCATGATTTCATCAGTTATACCGCGTGTACTCAACACTACGTTAATGTAATACTACCGAGAATCTTTGTTCTTTCTCTTCGTATTTCTCCTCTTTTCAACTACTTTTTTACGCCTACCCGGTCACAAAAGCGGACAATTGGCCGGTGGTTGAAGGGCGAAGACCAGTTTTGATATGCTCATAAAGGACGTGTTCATGATGTCATTTGATTAGAAACGAATGTAAAATATGACAATGTGTAGGAAGCAAATACTCTTCTCCTAATGAAATCAGCAGTTTTTACTATGCTTGTGGCTTCAAAAAACTTTTATGTAGTAGAAGACTTCTATTACTTTTAAGAAATGGGGATCGCTCGCCCTTCTTCTTGCGATCACGTTGTGTGTTTCCTTCAAACATTCTTATGCTCTGTTTATTTGTAACCTCTCGTGCATTTTCCTCCTTTCATGCGTACATACAGAAGGTGGCTGAATTCCCTCCGATATACCTTCTTCCCCTCAATGACCCCAATAAAATTGACTCTAATACCACTTTCCTCCACTGGCTACTTATTACCCTCTCAATCTTAATAATTCTCCCATTAAGAGGCCACACTATTACCTTTTATGAACCTCTTTGCACGGAGGTGTACGTGTTTAATACTTTTCTTTGCACAATTTTATTATGGCATTTTTATGGAAGTAAGGCGATGTGGTAAGAACAGGAAGTTGATTGTAGTAATCGGGCGACAAGATAACAGAAATCCATTTCTTGCAGTGATTTGGTCAAATATCAGTATTCCAACGGAGGGCTGCATCTAAAAAAGAAAAAATGAAAAAAAAAATTTAATATTAGGGCAGCAACACCCCATCTCACCTTCATTACAGCCATTAAGCCTTGGATTTTCTCGTCATTGTTGACCAATTCATCTGTGACTTCATGAAAATCAAAAGATCCAGAGACGGGATTGCGTACTTACTACAATCGTGTTGTAGCCTTTCCAGACACTCGTTTCAGACCGTCTCTCCAGATCGTCTCTCCAGACAGTCTTTCCAAGTTTTTGTGGGATATTTTCAACAAACATTGAGGTCGGGCATCACAAAAATTTGAATCATGCACATTGAATCCTTTCCCTCATGAAACCATAAAACAAATCGATGGTTCAGTTCTGAAAAACGGCACAACTTTTGGATGCCTTGGTGTGATAAATGTCAGAACATAGCCTGCTCTTAGTAGTAAAATTTTCGAATTCTATGGGAAAAGGACCAAATACCCCACCTCCAGTGCTGTCTCGGGCTTTCCACTTCCGTTGTGCCCCCACCCACAACGAGAAGTTCCTGCGTACGTTCCTGCATGCAGCTGGAAATCGATTTCCCCGAAAAACTTTTTGTGACGTCATTACTCCGTTCCCATCTCTAAGTAAAGAGAGTCTGAACAACAAAGAGCTACTTAAACGACTTGCAACCGTAGAGATTTCTACAAAAGTGCAACACCCATCAGCATCAAATGAATTATTGCGTGCTCAACGCATACGTAGTGATTACGTAGTAGCCGGGGGCGGGGGGTTGTAGCTGCCAATAATTTCCAGGGCCATTGAGAACTTTTAACAGTTATGTCTTTTCCTGGCTAAGTCCTTGGAACATTATATCATTTAGGTGAAAGTCAGAAAAGAAAATAACGACGCACTAGAACCGTTAAATGGTTGAAAGTTATATGTAGAACAAGGCAGTGCTGTAACCTCCGGGGGCGGGAGGCTGTAGCTGCCAATAATTTCCAGGGTGATTGAGAACTTTTAACAGTTATGCCTTTTCCTTGCCAAGTCCATGGAACATTAAATCGTTTAGATGAAAGTCAGTTTACCCCCCTCCCACAAAATATTTGGTGGTTACGGTAGTGGAAGGTGATAATGTTAATGGTCTAGTATTCCAAGAGAAAATGGAATATTTTTCAGACGACTACTCCAGTTCAAGGATTTTGTTCAAACTGGAAATCAGCTACAACGATTCCAACCCACTACGATCCGCTTCATCTTGCTAATAGCGTTATGGAATTCTTTTACAGAGACAACAAAGAAGATTCCTTTAGCTTCGAACTGAGCAGATATGTATTTACTGAAAATCCATGTCCAGCCATAGGCCTACTATAGGAGTTTGAAGAAACAACAGTTCAGGAGTTGCGTCGGCATATTTCTTTGATTGCTGATAAATCTTGTCTTTTGCATCTTTCACCTTTAAAAGATCATGATTGAGAAACTGTAAATACTGCTACCAGTCATAACAAAAATAATGAGGCCATCTTTTTCAACTGCAGTGCTGCCAACAGGTTTGAAGAAGGCGTTTTCATGGCATCAAATAATGGTCTCGAGATCAAGAACATCATCCTAGCCAAGGATTTGTACCAAATGTCCATTTTCTTCCACAATCAAATTCCAACGACGCTTTTCCACTAAGCTACTGTGTCCTTTTTGCACTAAGCTACGGTGTCCTTTTCCACAAAGCTACGGTCCCCTTTTCCACTAAGCTACGTTCCCCTTTTCCACGAAGCTACGGTCCCCTTTTCCACAAAGCTACGGTCCCCTTTTCCACGAAGCTGCGGTCCCCTTTTCCACGAAGCTACGGTCCCCTTTTCCACGAAGCTACGGTCCCCTTTTCCACAAAGCTACGGTGTCCTTCTCCACAAAGCAACGGTCCCCTTTTCCACTAACCTATAGTCTCTTACCAACGTGGGAGAGAAATTTGGGTTGTCTATTGTTTCGACATTTCGCCACTACAGTAGTACATATTACAAGTAGAACAATATGTAGTGTGCCTCGATGAGATCATTCAATCTGTCTAATACACGATATCATAGTCCAGAATGAGCACTGTTGACCATGACATTCTTCGTGTGAGTTTAGAGAACCGTATCTTTATAAGGGGAAACTTCTTTGCTTCGTTTCAATCTTATGAAAAGGATTGTACTCCGAATGCGGTTATATAAGAACAGCGGTATTCCTCAGGGCCTTGTTCTTGGAACAATCTTGGATCTAATATACAGTGCTCCATTAGGTGAAACCGGTGGATGATACCAAAACAAGTGTATCTCAAACACATCGTTTCAGATTTGGTCCTTTGCTCCGCCTCCAAGTATCACGGGCACGAAGTCCGTAGATATTTGCAGGCAAAGAAGGTCAAGACATAGCCATCCAAAGAGGTTACAAAACAAAGTAAAATCTTGATTTATTGGGTTTGTAACTATCTGCGGATCGTAAATGCATAATCAAATTTAACGTTTTAGAGCCGACGTGAACAGCATCAGTATTTGATACTTAAGGGCAAAATAAAACGATTTAGTACTGCTAAAAACTTACTATACAATAGTGTTTTTGATTAATATATTCGAGAATAAAAAGAATGTTTAACTCAACAAAAATCCGTGAGTTTAAGGGCGTGATCGTGTATTGCAAGTGAGCTGAATTAAGGTAAGCTTCGAAGACATCGAAGTTGCTATGGACTAACCCGCTTTCTCAAAATAAATTGCATCAGACGATCAACGTTCTTACGGTGCGATTGAGCAAATTCTTCCGAAATCGAAAAAGAGACGCACATACCGGATCTCCGAGGATGCAATTAAGTGACGAAAATCAAAAAACAGAAAGAAACCGTTTTGATTCATGTTGAATAATTCGTTGTCAACCCGCGTTCGATTATAAAATTTGCATCGATAGCTCTTGCTCCTGAATTAGTTGTATTCTGTATTGCGTCCTTGAGTTTTTACTGCCGATTTCTATTAGTTTTCTAGGAATATCTCCTGAAACGGAACCGTTATCGCATTAGAAAATTAGATAAAAATACAAAAGTCTCACCGCGATCTGCTCAAATCTGGCATTACGTGACGGACACAAGTTAGGCGAGGATATTTTGTGCCAACAATTCTCGCGTCCAGTAATATAATAGGTTTATGTACATTGTTTGATTGAGAAGCTGGAACGATGTATTTGATCTTACTCCGAAAATGACCTTGATCAACGTCAAAACGTGATTGCCACAGGATGACGGAAAAAAGCCAATTTTGAATTGCGGAAAATGAAATCTTTTACTTTTATAGCTAAGTATCAGCAACCTCCAGCATTATAGAGTATGATTATGGAGACCACTGTGAACTCAACCACAAGTACTGGAAGAAACCTTGCTGCGACCTTTGATGGGACATTTTCACCTCGTCAGCAAGTGATTAATACATGCAAATCAGAAATGTACTCTCTTTAAAATGCTGGCGGGTATACGAAATAATAATCTCCAGACAATGCAACTATCCTTGTACATGCTTTTGTGACCTTCAAATTGCATTACTGCTATTCCCCTTTATTGAGTACTCAGAAATCGCTTAAGAACAAACTGTAAATTTTCCAATATGCTGCAGCTCGTCTCTTAACAAGAATAAGGAAATTTGACCATATCAGACCAGCCTTAATGGAATTACATTGGCTATCAATAGAGTACAAGGCTGAATGTAAACTAACTTTAATCCCGTTTGAATCTGTGCCCGACAAACATAAGTCAGCTTATTCAGCGAAGTATGTCGGCTAGACAGCTGCACTCCTCCAGCAAATTGTCAGCTGGGCCTCTAGATGTCATCTCCTAACGTACGGCAAAAGGACACCTTCAATCCCAGACCCCGTATTATGAACTCGCTCTCTGACGAAATCGGAGAAATCATGCAGATTGCTATTTTTCTGGAACGGTGACTTTTTAGAAAACATCTTTCTAGACATTTTTATATTTCAAGATCTGATGTTTTATACACTGACCTCTCCCTTGATTTAACAGCTTTTAGGATATTAATGAGTGTACTGTACTGTGTGATTGTAAAGATCTATAGGGCAAGGAGTGGAAGTCACTTTCAAGTCAAGTTCATTTGATGCAACTCACTAACTTTCTGAAACGGCGACACATTATAGATCTAATAAATAGCTCTAGTGGTGTAGCTGTAGTGAAAGCTGTGAAAAGGATTTTGTCTGTTTCACGATCACTAACAATTATATGAAACTTACCTAGAAATCAATAAAGTGCTCAAGACCGCGGGGCCCTGGCTCCCTCCGCAACCTTGCATCACCTGGCTCGGCCCTGTGCTTGCCGGGATGCTGCGGCCAACGGTAGCCAAGTGTCGTTCCTCACTTGATCATGCTATCTCATTGGGTGGTCTACCTCTATCGCGGTTGCCAATGAAGTCCTGCTTGACTGCTGCACTCATAAAGCTATCTGCTTGTCATTTATCTACGTGCCCAAACCAACGCATCTTCCTCTGATGATGTCAAATATGTGTTGGACACCTAGCTGCTCTCTAATTTTCTCATTTGATATTCTGTGGTATAGGGCAACACCAAGAATTGCTCCGAGGCATCTCATTTCAAATGAGTTCAGTTTACGCGAGTCTCCCACAGTAAGCGTCCTTGTTTCTGATGCGTATATAGCAAATGGAAGTATCAGAGTACTGTAGGGTCTTGCCTTTACTCTGCTGGAGATGGACTTTTGGTTCCACAGGTTTCTCAGTCGAGCGAAGCATGCTGAGGCCATACTGGTTCTCCCTTCAACATCGATGCTTGTATCAGGGACTGAGATTCCAAGAAAGACGAAGTGCAGATTATCATGATAAAATAAGATGCGAGTTTCCATACATATGAGCGTAAGAGTGCGCTCACCAGCAAGTTAAGTGGAACCAAAAAGGCATAGCCAGGGCATCGATGTCAGTGTTTACATGTTTTGTTCCTGGCCATCATACATTTTGGATCTTCTTACATTTTTGCCTCGCTTTCAATCGTTTTGACCAAAACGAGGTCAGAACACTAAAGCTCGACCATACTTGTTAAGGGACATGCTTTGTCTTGCAACATGTACGCAGTTTAAATGGGTTTACAAATTTTTCATACTTATGTAATCGTATGTTGTAATGGCTTGATTTCAAGTGGCGCTCACTTAGAGAACACGATAACGCAAGATGAATATTCTGGCCTCTTTGTCGTTGCAACAATTCAGAGTGAGGCTAAGACACAGGTTTGTCTACAACGCAGGATCCTGTCTAGTCACCTGATAAGAAATCGAAATGGCCCATCCTCGCTCCCAAAACTTTTTGGAGATGTTATATCAAGAGAAAAATTCACATGAAACCTAGATAAAACCGCAGTATTGATCTATTGCCCCTGTTCGTTTTCATTGGACCATATTCACTCCATCTGTTTCTCTGGTTTTCTTAAGTTACTGTCAAATCATGTCATTGTCACTCACCATACAAGGAAATGGTTTACCGCTTAAACAAAACAGGCAACAATATGACCGATATTGTACCCCCTTTTTATAAAATTAAAGTTATACTAATCTATTGGACTGATCTGTTAAGCTACTTAGTACAGTGTGATCAGGCGCCTTGAGTAAGGAATCGACCTTTACAGAAATTGGATCCAAATAAAGCCTTGTAACCAGTGACATCAACTGCCGATGCTGACCATGACTTTCAGTTAAGATTAAGAAGTGAGAAACTTCTTGTGATCATTTTCGTTCACAGTACACAGTTCTCTATTGTCAATGGAGATATATCCAGATTAACTTGGACATTGTTTGAGATTGATTCTGTCTGTGATTATGAAGGGCTTCCTATAGCTGTGTGAAATTGGAATTTGGCTATATATATGGAGCTGCAGAAATCTTTTAAGATATGAAGCTTTTAAATACGTCTTCAATTTTAACATTTTTCTACACTTGTGTACGCCTTGAAGGGGGATGTTTCAACGTACCTACCGGGTCAAGGCCCAAATGTCCTCGTTTCAATGCCATGAGAAAAACATGTCTGTTAAAATTCGTCCCGTAAAAGTTAGTGGACAAGTAGAAATAGGAAATAGGTTTAGTCCCTCTACTCTGCAATAACCCCTAACTTGCATAGTGATGTATGAAGTCATAAAACTCCAGAAATTTCAATGGGCCCAAGGCTTCGCAGCTTCCCAATCTGTCATTTTGAGTCTCCGTATTACTATAGACATGCATTCTGTGATAAAGATCCTCCGTGAGTTGAATCTATGGGTGGGTGTGTCTCACACAAACCTGCTTTAAAATCAGTGCGGTGTCACTGTTGTACTGCTCTCCAGGAAGTCCCTCTGATTGATTGTTTAATCACCGCAAAATGCGATCGTGCCCTAACATTGTAACTACGTCCAAACCTGACCTAAACCTCTCTATGATAAAGTTGTTTCAGAGTGAGGCTAGAAAAATTTGGTCCATAATAGTAACTCGGTCCGGAACAGCTGTAAAATCATCCTAAATACTCGACGGACACATAAGCAAATTTGCTACACGTGTACACGCAAGTTACACCTCGGCATTCTAAGTTTAACAGGCGTATACACGTAGGCACTGAATACTAAACAGAATTACAACACATTAAGACATAGCTGTAATGTTTGAATCCCCTTCGTCGAAACTTTCCATAGCCTAGAGTATTAAAAAGGTAGGAAAGACCAACATCGTTGTAGTAAAGGAACGACGATTCCTAAATACGAGGGGGGCATGCTATTGTCACGAGAAATTAAGCTAATTAGAAATGAATTCACGTCAAAATACATGTACAAGACTGGGAGCTTAGGTAATAGCTTCATTCTTTCACGGCCGACAGGAGCGAAATTAATCTAAAGGCCACATGACACTTCTGTCTGGAAAATTTGACAATAAAGATGTCATATACTTAACAGAGACCTATCGCATATTTCTTTAAAAATATCAAGACTACATTTAAATAAACATTAATCGCAAATCACGATACATAACGTAATTTGGAAGTGCTGCAAGCGGGAAATCAACGAGGCACGTCGAATTTCACGTGTAGCATGTGCACAAACGTGTAGATATGCAAATACGGCGTACATCCATCATTACGTGCAACGCTTATACGTCTCCCACTCTTAGTCATACTGCTACTAACAGAGGATACTAGGTAAAACTGTTGTTAGACTGATAGTGGTCCTCAAGTGGAGTTCTGAAGTTTTCCCTCGCTGTTTTCCAGTTCAGGGATAAGTCACACATTCTAATTTTATCAATCGTCAAAAAGGAATATCAGGATAACCTTAGTAAGAAAAGCCAGACAATTTCATGCTATCTGTGACGGATCACATCTACTGCGCTAACGGGAAAGTGGGGAAAATACCCATTATATCCACGTGGTTCTGCCACCAGTTTCAGCTTTCTTTACATGCACCCTAGCTAAAAATTCTACGCGACATTCCCCAATCTGTCCTATTTCATTTTCTTGCCAGCGGTTTCCTTGTCTTCATTATCACCAATAAACTCCGTTTACTAAATTTGATTTCTCCTTTTCAATTGCAAGATAATTCGATATTAAACGTTCTGGACGTATCCAATCTCTAGCTTTGGTCTGTGGGCTACGTGTATTCATTATACAGCTTTATAGACTTGACAGAGATGCTGCATACCCAATCAGTGCTGCTCGCGGAAGTCTAGTAAATGCATAGATATTATGGGACAGCCTTTATCAAACCGGTAGCTATCGTAGATCCAGCTGTGGGGTATTCTAAACAAGAGAGAACACGTTTCGAGTACCGTTTCAGAACGGTGAACTTACAGTTTGGGGAACTGAAAGTATGAACTGCAAAGCGACTCTTTTCCAGTTAAAAGGAACTCTTTGAAAGCTAGGTCATTACGGTTTTCGCTTGGAAAAGGAACTGCTGTGAGGGCCTCTTCATAGTAAACAGATACCAAATGCCCACCTTCGTAATCAGTCACTGTTATCATGGCCTCTCCGCAATCAGTCACTGTTATCAAGGCTTTTTTGCAATCAGTCACTGTCATCAAGGCCTCTCCGCAATAAGTCACTGTTATCAAGGCCTCTCCGCAACAAGTCACTGTTATCAAGGCCTCTCCGCAATAAGTCACTGTTATCAAGGCCTCTCCGCAATAAGTCA